>JAODKE010000007.1:2703125-2730623 GCA_026779605.1 Mormyrus hasselquistii | reverse complement strand
GTTCGAACTACAGAGGTAACGATAGTGCGGACTTACGTAGTACGATGCATCGTTAATGCTAACTTCCGTCGTTGTTCAAGAAACGCACCCCCGGGTCCGTACTGGACAGCTTCTGGGTCCGGACCCCGACCGTGGTCCGCTTGTTAGTGACTGTTGCTCTATTGGTATAATTAATCATTCTAGAAAGATTTAGCTGATTTTGCCCAAATATAATGGTACTGATTACTTCATCAGTACTAAACAGTGCATGAGTATTAAACTAAAGAAGCTTATTGCATATGGGAGTTAACATGAGTGACAAATACTGCTGGGTTAAATGGTTAGCTCAGGGATTGAGAATGCTTGTGATTGGTGGATCGTTCTGTGATCGACATGTTTGTTAACTGCTGGTGCAAAGGTGTCGGCTCCGTATCCAAAAACCTTTAAATTAACCTAAATTGTGTGACAGACTTTTGTGGATTGTTCAAGAATAAGAACAGTGTGACATTTGTTAGTTCAGCAAAAACATCAAAACGTTGTCCACGCTGCTTAATTTTATTTGCGTTAACATTGCACGCCCTTGCGATGTGACTATTGCACGTGCGTACATCGCGATGACGATGCTGAAACGATATATCGTGCAGCCTTACCGTAAACAGTATCCTAGCATGCAATATCAGATTTTCTCCAGACTTGTTAATGTCTTTGGTTTGTTTGTAGTTGGTTTGCCTCTCAAAAAAAGAATATCACTATGAATGTACTAAAATATTTTATAAAGCTTTTAATGTGGTTTGACACAGCAGTGTGTTCATGGAGGCAGCCATGTTTGTTCCGAGATTTGGGTAGCTCAAGCGGGAGATTGTCAGATGTGATGTCACTGAACTCGGAATTTCTGAGTTCCAAGAGAAAAACGAACACACCATGACACTGGCACTGCAAAACGTCACCACGCATCACCATGTCACATGGTACAAAAACCTCGCGAAAGCAAGACAAATTGAATCGTGCAGCACCTCTCAGCCGGCTGCACAAACTGGTACTGCCTCTGTGATGATGCAACTTTGCCCTTATTAGCTGAAGATTTTACTCAGACGCATAACGTTTGTATCCCAGGAAGTTCCGATGCATTATCTATTTCTCCCGAAAAGCATGTAAAACAGTAAGAACTTTTCGGTTAATTTACCTGGTAAAAAAGTTTAAATAAATGAAATAAATGCTCTAATAATACACGCAAGTTAGTGGTTTATTTGTTGTTGGTTTTGTAATATTGCGCTGCTTTATTTGTTTAATCGTCCAGTCTGTGAAGGCATTCAAGAAAGAATTGTATTGTACTCTATACATGACAATAAAAACTTTGAATCCTTGAAATACATATATTTCATCTTTTTCCTGGATGATAAATCTTTTTACACAGGGCCATGATACACAATAGTTTATTTGTTTTCACTGCTAACAGTTTGGATCAGGAGTTGATTATTGTAAACGAAGTAACCTGCATGCAGGTGATATTTGTATAGATTTATCTACACCCTTCTGGCAGTGCTGCTACTGCAGTCAGGTCTCGCACACTACGAGGAGTAGGAGTTGTCCGACTTGGCTGCAGTCAGTTTATACTCCAACCCTGCAGCCGCTGGCAAATCTCGCTCCATGCCACGTCAGCTGCAGACAGAACTAAGCCCGAACTAAGTCGAACACATCCATTGGCTTCTCGTGTAGTCCAAAGATTGACGGAATGAGCGCTATTGACTTTATATCAACTATATTTTTTCTATCGAGGAAAATTTATTTTGCGATCATTATCTATTGTTTTATCGCCCAGCCCTAATTGGCACTGCATAATTTTAACAAGCAAACAAAATTAGCTTTTGGGCAAATGTTGGAAAAGTTCGCTTCAGGGCTTAGCCATGTTGTAGTCATAAGGAAAAGCCTGGAATATGGAAAGAATAACTCTGACATAGAGTAGCAGTATTTTAAGACTATTGATTAACCAGTTTAGACCGATTCTCCTGATTGGTGTGTGACATGGCTCCACCCACCTCTCGCACAGCATTGCAGAACTCACTCTGCAGCACCCTCTGTAGTGCTTGCAGCTTCTGCGGTGGGACCTCCCCGGTCTTCTGCAGCTTGTCCAGCAGCTCAATGGCCCGAGAGATATCTGCCGAACAGAAAGCCTGCCACAATTTATCTGACAATCCTTATAAATATGTTTTAAATATCTTATGTTGGAACAATACAGAAAAAAATATGTATATATCATTTTCAAGCCTTCATTGTTTTCACTTTTTTTTTTTTTTAAATAGGTCATTTTAATAACTTCTCTCTTCATTAAAATGTTGATAAATATTAAATACATGAATCTAACTTTATAGTCTGTTATACATTTGATATGATTAATGTTTCTTAAAATGTCTCAATCAAAGTTCACACATTGATAGCAACTGTCTGACATTTTCTCTCTGGAAAAAGCCCTTATCAAATCCAGTTTATATCCATGAAACAATTTATACGACTTTCCCATAACTATAAAGATCTGGTCACTATTTCTTTTGTCTTCACCAAGACAGTTTGAGGAAACGGGCAGCTAGTTCCATGCTCCAGGACACTTGTCAGCTAATTTAGTAATCGTGAAAACACATACCTAAAAATATATAATTTTTAACAAAGGGCCATTTATGCTTCTATGCTATGGGGATGGACATCATCTAAACGTTCAGAAAATAAATTCTTGTTTTGCAAATGTCGCATTTCTTGATGTTTTGTGTGCCTTACAGAGCATTCCCGCCAACGTGGGCTCAGAGCTACAACATGGCATAGGGACAACCGCTTTGCGAGGCTCTTCAATCTGGACCTCGATTCCGAATCCAGGGGCCTTCTTCTCAGTTGTCCCAGGTAGTTGGTTTAATAATTACTGATTCTGACTGGCCAGAAGCTTAACTCCAGGCTCACGGGCCTTGACGGCCGTGTTTTGAACAGCCCTGACCTGGTGAGCCCGGTTCATTTATAACCATCATGAATGCGGGATGGCTCCTTCCGGGAACCAGCCGCTTCAAACAGGGATACAGGCCCTTCCGACAGGCTTCCATTAACATACAGAGACGTTAAGAACGAGCCAGGTATCCAACATTATTATTATTAATATTAATAATAATATTATTATTATTAAGGGTCACTGCTCACACTAACGTGCGTATTTTCCTTAGCACTGCTAGTGAAACTGGCGGACGCCAAGCGCTTAGCACACAGAGTGTGTCCGGTCACAGGCGGCGTCTCCCGGACGTAAATGCAGCCAAGCGCCCAAGAGGAGCGTCCATTCAGCCCAGTCTGCGTTTACCTCTCTCCAACCGGATCGGCTCACTCAGTGAGGCCATGTTCGGTGCGACGTCGACAGGTTCCACGCACGAAAAACTCCAGCAACAGCGAAGAAAAGTTTCTCTTCGTGTATATAACGATCCCGCCCACGACACACTGAACACAGTTTCGCTTGGATGCGGTCTCCGTTTGCGGAGGCTGGATACCGTGTGCTGCCCCCAGCTGGTGGGAGTGTATAACACAGCGGAACCAAGCCGTGCCCAACTAATAAGGTTGTGCATCTCCTCTGTGCAGAAAGCTGCGCCGTACATGACGCATAGTTTTCAATATAGTGCAAATGTAACGTTATTCATATTTATGTTGTTTTATTATTGTTATCATTGTTATTTCATTAATATTATTAAAGTTGTTTTACTTCTACCACTGTCAGACGATTTAACTTGGCCAGGGACCAAGGGCTATTTGAGTTTTCAGAGCCACTCCTTGTTTTCCTTTATATGAAACGGTGGCGTCTCCAGTAAAGGTTGTTGACCGGGGGTGAGAGTTCCAAATTTTATTCAAAAAGGCTAGTTTTGGCAGTGGCCACCTGGTTCAGTCTATGCATTATAAAGCTCCTGACTATTACTTATCAAAGCGATATTAATAACTAATTGGGCATGATCGTCCCTTTAATTTTAGACTGTAATCCTGCAGATTATACTAATGAGTGTGTGGCATAGGCATCATCAAAGTCTGCATTCCAATCATCTGCTATTTTTATAGCATTTTTAAATTCCACCACACCATTTGTCTCCTTTGGAATGTCTAGTGATGAGATTTTTAGTGATACTGTAGTAACATTGTAGCCTCTGTAATGGTAGATATTAGAATCTCACCTCAACAAATGAAAGTCTTATTTTCTTTGAAAAGGAACTTAAGTTAAAATTGTGTTTTATACTGTTTTATACGGCCCTTCCCACATTCCTAATGCTTGAAAAATGAGTGGAATTGTGCTTAATAATTAAATCCATGCTAAGGAAGAAAACATTTAACCTTTAAAACTGTCACTGGGGTGGGTCACTGGGATGATTAAATGATAATACTTGGCATATGGTGCACTGTGAGAGGCTGGCCAATAACCTTTTTATCCTGAGACACTGGCTACCTATGGCCCGTCAGTGAGCAAAACATAATATGCTAAGGCTGCATGACGTTTCATTAATTAAGATTTACTGTCAATATCAGCACAGACTTTCTTTTCTAACTTGCCTCTATCTCCCTCTCTCCCACCTGATCCCATGTCATTAAATGATGTTCCAGTCCTGCGACCCTGTTGTTCAGTGTTCAATACAAAAACGTAATACAGACGCTTCCCAGGTTACGATGGGGTTACGTTCCGATAAAGCTTCTGTAGGGTGAAAATATTGTGAAACTGTATTTTAATACAGTACAGCTAACCTAACAAACATTATAGCCTAGCCTGTAGCCTACTTTAAACATGCTTAGAACACTTACATTAATCCTACAATTGGACAAAATCAGTAACACAAAGCCTAATTTACAAAATAGCGTTGAATAGGTCGTATAATGTATTGAATAAACATACCCATTGTAAAGTCGAAATATCGTGACATGGACCATTGTAACCCAGGGAGTGTCTGTGAATGTATCTATGTACTGTGCCTAAGGAGAATTTCAATCATCAGTGACTAATATATTTTAATGTCAAAGTTAAAACGAAAGCAAAGGACGGGGACATCCTACTCAGAGGAAACCCGCTCCGATACAGGGCGTGCATGAAATGTCACATACGCAAAGCCGGAGGCACGAAACAAGCCCCGTTCCCCAAACAGTGAGGCTACTGTCCTGATTCCATGAGTATTCAGTCCTCTTTTCTGTTTCACTCTTGGTGCAATGATTCGTTTTTAGAAAGTCACATAAATAGAAAAACGGAGTCGATATGTGTGTGGTGAAGTCCAGGTGAAATATACCAGTATCTGGAAGCTGTGCAGCTGCTGGGTATGCAGTGAAGGAACTTTCAGAGAGAGCCCAGCTTAAGGTTTTTAAAAGCATCAATCAAGGACAGGGCATTTCAAGGCACTGAAAATCCCCAGATGCACAGTAGAGCCCAATTTCAGGAAATCAAGACACAGCTGTGAATTTGTGTAGAACAGGCTGTCCTTAAAAATAAAGTATCCAGGCATGCAGGGCATTAGCTGTACTGTAGACCACTTATGGTCTTGGGATATTATTTGAGCCATCTTTTAGTTGTTTAGGTGGAGCCGCTTTCTCTAATGTTACTTTTCATTTATTATTTGACAGTATTTTACTGAAGTAATTTAGGTTAGATAACATGCTCAGTACAACTGCAGAGCTCCTCCTGAGATATAAACCGGCAAATTTCATGTTATGAGATAATGTCCTTTGCCACTACACAATCTCCTGCCCTAGAAATTATGTGTACAACAATTGTCCAAGTGTTTTAAGACTCTGGGCTCCTTGGGAGAGTGGCTTTGCTGAAAAAAGCACCCCCCCGGAAAAAAAAAATCACTTCAGATCTATACTTTCTATACTATGCATTCCTCATTCACATCTAAGATGAAAGGGATGTTAAGAAAAACATTTGGTATAATAACAAATACAAAAGTTTAGACTAACCAGGTGCTTGTTCCTTAGTCCTGTCGAGAATATGTAACAGGATATGAAAGTGGCCATTTGTACCCATGCAGCCTGAAGGTGCTTTGAACAATTTTTCAAAGACAAATGGACAAAGAGTGTCCAGTAGTGCAAAGTTGGCATCAACTTATCCCAAAAGACCGATGCAATTTCTGCCAAAGGTGCTGCCACTAAACTCAACAGAATGATTTATTTCCTGTTTTTACACATAATCCATTTTTGGATGAACGATATTTCAAATTTTGTTTTTTACTATCTATCTATCTATCTATCTATCTATCTATCTATCTATCTATCTATCAGGATTGTCTTATTGTTTCTCTACATTACCTTTCCTGTTAATAATAGTTTTACATAGTAGTCGATGCTTTTATCCAAACTGTTGTACAGTTGAGAGGAGCAGGGTCAGTCATTCCATGGAGACATTGAGGTTAAGGGTACAATCATTCTGTAGACCACTGGACTAGAACCAGTGACCTTCTGATTTCAGATGCAGTGTTCCAATCTGCAGAATCACTCACCACCCCAATAAATGAAGCTGTAAATATATATTGTGTTTCATACAGTACTTATTCTTATCGTAGCATGATTAGTGTTACTGATGTGTGTTTTGAATCACATTTCCACTTTATTTCTGTGCAGTTTTTATGTTTTCCCTGTGTTGTGTGCGTTTCCTCCAGGTTCTGTTGTCTAGTCCAGCTGTCCAAAGAAATGCATTTAGGTGAATTAATATTTCTAATTTGTCTATAGAATGTGATCTTCCTGTGATGAACCGACCTCCCCCGTCATCATCCTAGTTAAGTGGTTTGAAGATGAATTGATATATTTAGACTCTTTATTAATGAGAGACACACACAGAGCATAGTGAGGAAATGAAGGACAACCTCCGTCATTGAGAGCTATTAGCGTCAGGAGTCAATACCAGTTTATTGTAGGGTTAAACAGTGATTAAGGCATAACCACCTTCTGTGCTCATCATTCTCAGGATCCCTCATGGATACTGAGGCTGTTATCATTGTCTCTGTGGAAAAAAACTACTTTAGGTTGAGAGCAGGGGTTATCTAAAATAGACAAGGTAACCTAGGACATCCAACTGTGTCAAGCATGAATGGAATTTCTCCTGACCCTTACCTTGATAGTGTGTGTGTGTGTGTGTGTGTGTTTGTACATGTTCCCCCTGTTGTATGAGACTCCCTCCCTTTCTCCTCCCAGTCTCTCAACTACATGCCTGTTCAGCTGGCTGGTATTTTTAAATTTCCTGCCTGGAGGGAGGGAGCATGGGAAGTACCATTTGGTGCCTTGTGTCTCGGGCTCTAGCTTCCTGTTAACCTGTTGAGGATTGAATGACTTCGGAGCAACAAGTGATCCCGCTGCTGGGAGGAAAGAAGCTGCGCTGAGCGTATGTGGAGATCTGCGCTAAACGCTTTCAGGCACGTCAGCAGTGAGAAAACGCTCAATACATCCAGTGTGTTCAGTCAGACGCAGAGAGGAAACGCTTTGGGTGTCTCAGATGATAATAACAGCATCATCCTACTGATAAACCGAACAAGCTTCGCTGTTTAAACATGGTATACAGACCCTACCAAAGTAAGTAACTTATTGTAGTGCGTTATGATTACTAACAACCTATATTAAATGAGAAAGAGGGCCTAATCCTAAATTACTCAGAAATAAAAAAAGCACGGTGCAACAAAAAAAGTAAAAAAAAAAAAAAGAGAAATATAGGTGTACTGTAGGTGGATAAGGGGTGCAACAAAATCTGCTGCAACTAAATCTCTAATTGAAATCCCAAAAGGATTGACTCTCGTATTGCTAAGTCATCTCCCCAAATCGCTCATGTAAATATCCTGCTTTATTTTGCCTCACAGCTGGTCATAAATATCTCACAGTTACACCAAAGACAGAGACCTCATAATCAAGACATCAGACAGTTTTATGACAATGATAACCAGCACTCTAGTGACACTTTGTGAGAAATCAGAATTTACATTTCTCAATCCCACAAGGCAATAAGCCATAGCCTCACCTAAAACTGTTACTGATTTTTTTAGGTAAAAATTATATGAATGTAAAGTTCAATTTAGTTTAAAAAAAAAAAAAAAACAAAAAAACACCGCGACCCATTAAACATTTGAGATGTAAATCACACAATGGCTTTTTTGTTCATCACATTTACTCCTTATTCCTTTTGCTTTGTACTCAGTTTTTTTTAAAGGTATTATTCTGACAGCTGTTCCTGACTCTGTTAATGTGCACGACTGAAAACCTCAACATGCCACTCTTCCAGACCCAAGTTCATAGGGGCAATTTTCCACACTAATGTAAAATGATTTACCAATCTTGAAAGGTACTTGGAGCCAGTCCAGATTCCCACATACTTTATGTGCACTGTATGATCTAAGATGGAGTGATGTTTTAGTGCCATGTCGTCTTCACTGTAACTGAAAAATAATTGCCATTAAGAGTAATCTTTCTTACATTTTTACTTAAATACCAATGACTTGCTGCAACGTGAATCCCCTTCAGCTGGTAATTATCAAACCTAAGGGCAATGAAATTACATTAACTGTTACGCCTTTTAGTCAGACAGAACTGTCCTTCATAGTTCAAATCTGTACAAATGTATTCCTGGCCTTAAATACAACCCCCCATCTCTTGTACATATGAACAGCAAAACTACTTTTGATTTAGGACTAAAAATATGGCTTTAATTATCTTCTTGTAATAGAAATTTGCTGCCAGTTCAGTTGTACTGCAGTTCTTAAGTCGTAAACCTCTACTGGGAGTGGAAAGCATTTTGATTAGGTGCATAAATTTCCCTTTATATATAAATATATGTTTAACTTTTGTTATGATTTCTAATACTTTGTCAAAATTATGTACAGAGAAAAGACGACAAGCTACAAGTTTGTTTCTCTAAACTAAATATTAATAGTCAACTGCTTATCCCAATGAGGGTTGCAGGTCTACCTAAATACATACCTTTGATTGGAAAGGTCAAACTTTATTGACATTTCTTTTGTTTTCACTTGTCTATAATCATTTTATTTCTTCAAATAGTTCAATTTAATATTTCAAACAACTTCACAACATACAAAATGAATTATATTAATCCAGAACATATGTCAATGAATAAATTTTATATTTTTTATCTTTTTTTTTTTCTCAACGTGGGGATAAAAAAATAAAACAGCAAAGCTTTGACAACAGCACCTTGACATAGTATGTAATTTGAACATTACCTTTGAGAAATTTTAGAGCAGTAAACAGATATAGTACTGAGGAAAGGAAAGACCATTTACCGTTGAAAATGTAAACGGAATGTTTTGGTTAGAATTGTGTCCCCTTTTCCCCGGAAATGGACAGTTTTTTAATTCACAACTGAAGCAGCATGCAGAGTATTTACTATTATTATTTTTGACGGTTCCTCACTTTTCCATTTTCCTTTTTTTTCTCAAATTCTTGGCAACGTAAACAAACTACAATGTCTCGAGGAATGTAATATAGTAATTTAAATTGTGCGCAAATGACTGATTAGAATTTTTTTTTAATCATTTACAAGGTCATGAAAATGATCAATAAATAGACTTTAATATCACTTTTACTGTATAAACTTCATCTTTTTTACATGCAGTCCATAAAATTTTCTTTTGATGGAATAATTTACCCTGTTATGTATATATACAAATAGATATTTGTTCTTTTCTTTTTCAACTCAATAAAATCTATACATCTCGTTCACTATCTCCCCCTCTTAATGGTCAATGTGCATACACAGGAAGTGTCTATCCGTATGAATCGCCATCCGATTTTTTTTTTGCTATCCATGGTGAGCGCGCGCACGAACGACTGGGTTGTCCGGCATTGCGAGTTGTAGTGCCGCTTGTCTATCCCCCTGCAGCCGTCCTTTGTGTAGCCCATGGGGTTGCATTTGGTCTCGTAAAAGTATTGCTTCAGCTGCCCATTGGGCACCGGGACTTTTTCCAAGACTGTGACCGTCTGCCCGGACATGTCTATGGCCGTCTTTTTATCCACGGCGGTCACCCACTGACTAATACTGTCACACACGCTTAGCTCGCCACGCCGCGCCGGGTCAGAGTGCCGCCGAACTCTCATGGACATGTTGGCGGCGTCTAGGTAGTCTTTATATTCCTCCAAGAGAAAGAGAAGCGGTGGTTCCAAAGGCACTTGGTTGCTGATCATCACCCGCGAAGAGTACAAGTCGCTGTCTTTGGGATCCACCGCCGCATCGCCCCGCCTCTTGCTGTCGGGCCCCCCTGCAATCAACTGGGTCTCCCCTTCCACCTCCAGCAGCTCCTCGATCACCTGTTCGAGCGTGTCTGTGAGCGACTCCGCCCCCCTGCGTCCGCCCGTGGCTGCTCTCTCCAGAGCGCCGGGGCTCTGTGTCGCCGTGGTCCCCAAGTAGCCATCCACCCGGTGCCCCCGCATGCCCGCGGTGTCTCTCATGGGGGCGGCTTTCATGCAGCTGAAGTATGAAATAACCATAGTAAGAAACAGGATGTTCATCACTCTTCTCACCTGGTGGAACTGGAGGGGAAGAGAGAGGAGGAGACAAACACAGGTATTTTAGTGCCAGATTGCGGCTGCCCTTTCACGCTGTTTTATGCTGGAATCTACCGGAGCAAATTCCTTGCTTGGAGGAAAACAATCCTGTTCTTTCCCACAGCCTTCTCAAATGAAAACAGAGTCTTTACATTGCTTGCGAGTCAAATCTCTGATGGTTTAAAAAAAAAAAAAAAAAAAAAAAAAAAAAAAAAAAAACTCCAATTCATTTTTTTAATACAGCAATGCAACCTGGGAGCCTTTGGGATGTCATTACTCATGCACAACGTCTGTCAGCTCCCCACAAGAAGCTAAATGCGGCAGCACCTACGGCATCATTAGAGGATGTGTGTGGTGGCTCCCCCGGGAAGACCCTGTTTCTCTTGTCCTCCAGTAGCTCAAAGTAGGCCATTGACCTGCTGAGTCTCATCCAGCTGAGCTCCACCAGCCTGATTTCAATTTGCCACCCTTGCCCTCGAATTCACCAGTCCCATTCGCTCCACTTTATGCCAGATGACAGGCGTTTGAGACGTACAAGCCATTATGTGCCGGTTTGCAAAGTAACATCTGGTTGAGTGTTTGAACACACTGCCCCCTCCCCTCCTAAACAGCGCAGCTCCGAATCAATCGCTACAGATCCAGAAATTCTCAAAAAATAGCGATAACGATTCATTGGTGAAGTTTCCTCTGCTGGAATCACTTCACACAACATCATTCATTATGTAAAGTGACTATTTACCATAATATTTTTATAATTAATCATTATGGTTGTTTTTAGGCTTTGAGGACACCTCCATTCCATGGGACTTTAAATACTGGAGCAGAAAAAAAAGGTTTGATGCACAACAAACAAATGTGTGAGACTTCAGAAGTGTATGTAGCCAAACAGACGTTCAGAAGCTGATACGTATTTACCAACACCGGTGCTCTAGTTAATTTCACTACGAGTATCCACTGCTGTGCCTGTAATGTTGCCCTCAAGGCTCAGCTCAACGTTGATTGACATGTTGTTCCATATCCTGGCTGCATTACATTTTTCTGTCACTATATTTCACCAGCCCACCCTCCTCCCGTCCGTTTAATTCACATTGACTCAGCTGAAATCACCAGGAAACACCGGTCCATATCCATGCATTCATTTAATGAAGAACCTTATTTTCCGTCTTTCAAATGGCACAGAACTGCCAGATCAGGAGTTTGCCAAAAAGGTCGGAAATGCCTTGCGCACTGCATGAAAGTAAACCTGTTGTTCTACTGATATCAATTAAAGCATTCATTTTCATGCAATATTAATTTTATGAAACAACATACTTTTTTCTCCTGAAAACACTTTTCTATCTGACCATACTGTATTTACTTTTTTCACAAATGTTGAAGGTTCAACTCTTTTCTGATATGTTTTTTTAATTCTGCGCAATTGAACATATATATTTTCAAGGCACATACATTTTTAGATAACTCTATAAATAAATATTTTTAAATAGCAGTTGTACAATTATTAAATGAAAAATTAATGTTTTAATCACAGTAAAATTTCTGTTTTAATCACATGTATCCCTTTATTACAAAGGATTACATAAATTAAAAGCATCTTTATTACCATTACAGCGATTTAAAAACTGGCATTTCAATTTATCAGCAAAATAAGCATTTAACTGCGTGATAGGCTGTAGAAAGCCTACTGCCTCTACATTCTAAGCTTCTGTCGTTATATAATTTCAGTTGCTGGCAGCAAAAACATTTCTTCTGTACCATAAAGTACCATCACAGTACTACAATAATTCCTTATTAGATGCACAAGCACTCATATTCAATATTCAGGATACAGAAGACATTCAATAGCAGAGCTAAAAAAAAAACAGCTCCTCTTTACATGTTTTGTTTCCACACAGATGCTGACAAGAAGGCAAAGTAGGCTGTAGTACAGAATAAGATAAATGTGATCGAGAGCATTCGTTCTATTCAGCTGTACAATGACAAAGAAAACCCCCCTTACCTTGCAAAGCCCTATAAGTTCATATACGGCAGTGTATTTGCAGACATCTCAGGAAACTGCCTCTCGCTTTCAGGGAAGGCATTTAAAAATAGCCAGGATTGTGGGGCTCTGACAGATTTTTACACGCTGTCCTCCACGTGGCTTTGCCCGGATGCAGAAAACGTTCGTAGTGACTCGGCGACTCCGAAGGCCGGGAGCGAACATCAGGGAACGGTGAGGGAAGTGAACCGCTATTTAAATGCATTAGTTTCATTCTTAATTGGTGTCTAGGGCGGTAGTTATGACTTGACGATGCTGCAAAGACTACCATGGAGATGTTGCGCCTATAAATAGGTGAGCTGGGAGTCCCATAGTCTCAGTTCAGAATATTACATCCTTCCCATTAATGAGCCGCTGAACAGTTCAGCTCTGCTCAATGACATGCCTTTTCAGAAAGACAAATTTAATTCGCTCCTTTTACTGAATGCAGTCACACACTGCAATATGAACAAATAAATGTATAAACAGCTGACTCATGATGTGTGTAAACAGGATTTTTCAAAAACAGGCAGCAGAAAGGTATGAGTATAAACATTGTAGCACTATTACTGTGTGTCCTAATGAATGGGATTCACAGTCAGCATGTGTTTATTATGGACAAAAGGTAAAACACCAGTTTTTTCGGCTTCCATACAATTTAATTGATATAGAAAATATCCTTCGATTTTGATTTACATTCAATTGATATGCAAGCCAATGGAAAATGATAGAAAGTACACTCTTATAAAATCATTAGCGTATTCCTGGATTTAGAACGTGCTAAAATGAATAGATGATATTGAGCTGACTTTAATATGTCCTTAATTAATTTATTTACTAAAGAAAGTGTCTGACCCAAATTCAGTGGCTCACACATCAATCTCAGTCCATGTGGGTCGTCTGCCAAACATTCACGTACCCATGTTGGACCTATTCTGGTGACCGCAGAGCTTAGGGCTGCCTCGTGTAAGAGAGCCCTTTGGGAAACATGTTTGTCTTAGAACTCGGGGACAAACGGTACCATTCGGCAGCAGCGGTGACAGGGACAGGATCTGTCTTTGGTCAGAGGCAGGCAGGTCCTGAGTGCTAGAGTCTGTTTCTGCTCCCATTACGGAGCTGCCCCTGCCATGCAGGCCCACTTCTGTCTTTCCCCAGGGGTGACGAGATACAGCTCACGGGAGGGGGGGTACCACCGGATGTGTCAGCTGACATCAGCTTCCCCTGCTCCCCCTTGTAGCAAAGGCACCAAGGGAAGCACTGTGCGCTCTACTGCTCATGCTGTCCGTTTCCCGCTGGGCCAGCAAGACATCACATTTCCAAAACGCAAAAGAAAACAACGTGTTATCATCTTTTTAAACTTGCCCATTTCCTGTTCCCAGTAAGATAGAGGATGCAAAACGCAGGCATGAAACCCCAGTGACACCAAACAAATCCCGTTATGGTTATGGGACTCTGCTCTCTGTCTAATTCACACTAAAGAAAACAAAAAACCTGGTAACTGGAGGCCCCTACAGGAAGATGTATAAAAGCTCACAAACATTTTTTTTTTAAATGACACCATGACAATTGTATATTGTATTACTCATTCACAGAACTAAGCAAGTGCGGTTCACTGCTATTAACCATGATGGCGGTCACATGGGGGTTGCTTGGTGCCGCAGGACTTCGGGAAAACCTTTCAAGTCCGGCTGCTTCTGCCTGTCTTTTCAGTCAAAAACAATTATCTGTAGCGATATTATGTTTCAGAGAAGCCTCCCCTTAATTTGTCGACATGAGAACCTGACCCTCTCCAACTCCAGCAGCCCTTCCTCTCTCCCATTCAGCTCATCCCGTGTGCTTGTAAAACTAAGCATATCCTGCTTTGTAGTAGAAAACTGCTAATTAGCAGCATCAGAGACATTATATTACTGCCAGTAACAAAAGCTTTTTGTGCCCGAACAACAGCTTATTGAAACAAATCACCTGAGATGCTGAAATCAAAGGTGGAGAGATTGTTCTGTGCTCGGAATGTTTTACGATCGCAATAGCTGTACTATGATATAATCTTAGCGTAATCTTCACCATTCAGTCACCCAGTAGCAACAGTCCTATTTATGCAAAATGGGGGGTAGGAGGTACCTTGAAAGGTAGGTAAGCAATTACAATCATTAGCCTGCGAGGTCTTACGTTTGTCGCCAGACAGTGTTAAGCTGCAGCGAAATTAAATGATGAAAAATGACCCTGTTTAAAATATCCACGTTTTGCCGGAACTCTCCAGTGCAGCCTAACTGCATTATTCCCACTATAAATAACACAAAAATCAGAACAGTACACATGCATGTGTGTATACACAGGGCACTGCCACCGCACCCCCGCAGGGCCTGAGCTTGAATCGCCTTCTTGCTCTGCGTGTGAGATGTGTATGTTCTTTCCTATGTGTCCTCCCACAGTCCAAAGACATGCAGTTAAACAAACTGGCATCTCTAAATAACCCAAAGGGTTTGTGCCCGTCTATGGTGTACCCCTGCCTTTTGCCCTGTGCTCTATAGGCTCCTGTATAAGTCGCTCGAAAGTGCATCGATGAGAAGCTGTCAGTTTACAGATGGCTTAACCCCAGAGCTTCCCTTCAGCAAGTTTCACCTACAAGTTAACCAGCATGTCGACGATACAATGTAATTTACAATAACATCAAAATAGCATGGGATTACCATGATCATTGATAGTATTTCCTGCCCAGGTACAGCACTGCATCTGTCGTGCTTTTGTGCAGCTGAAAGACAGCGCACTGCAAAAACAATACCACATGCAGAAATGCCTTATCCTGATACAGGGATGATATCTATCTACCCTGTCTAAATGAGCCCCAGTGCTGAATTTGCTTTGAAAATAACAGTGAATCTACATGTTAGTGGGATGTACGGATGGACGGATGTCCTCAGGAAATGGAGCAGTTAAGAAATCGAGTCCACCAAATAACTACAGTTTTACCAGTTAAGATAAGTAGTCAAAAGATTTTTTTTTTTTCTTTAGCGCATAACCAGCTGTGTTTAGAAGTAATAGCGTGGCAGCCAGGTGAATCATGCAGCAATTCTACAGTGCTGAAGACCCTTCCCCAGTTTCGCTCAATCACATAATGCCGACAGGTCTTCATTCAATACACTCTTGGGTGACATTTCCTTTTTTTCAAAGCTTTAAAGGCAATATCATCACTCTAACCCAAGGCTTCCGAAACTTTTTGAAGGTTTGCATCAGATTATTGTTCGAAGTCAGAGGTCCGGAACAATTTTCAATAACAAAACAACATTTCATAAACTTCAATGAATTAACAATAACTTTCAATATAGACATCAATATACAACAAAAATGAGACGTTTTTTATAACAAAAATGGGGTCATTTTGACTGTCATGGCGGGGAGGGGAGTGATTGTGACGGGTTATGTGTGTGCAATACTTGGTAGTTCTATGTTGTATTGTCATACTTCAAAGCACATTATCTTTTTACTTTCGCCATATTGAATCAGAAGGTGATTTTCTGTCTGGGTTCATATCGACTTGCAGTTCAGTGCCTATGCTGCGCATCTGCTGTAGTGACATGGCAGATTATGGTGAGCAGGGTGCCACTTCCAGGAGTGTAGAGAGCTTATTTTACTGCAGATGTCTGGATTCGAAAAGTAGGGCTAGATTGTCTGGATCATGCTGGTCACACACTAGGCTAAAAATTTCTTTTATCCGCTGCTTCAGAACAATGTGAGGTCCTCCGGATCAGACTTAAATTTACATGAAAGTTCTGTTGTGTCCCAAGCAAGAAACACAGCATTTCATTCTAAAACGTACATTGAATAATGAAGTTTTACTTTCATTTCACATTCTAGTCCAAATTCCAGAAAAATGTACGAACATATTAACCGCATAGCACTTCACACATATTACGGAAACAAGCTATATAAACTGCACTGCATTTGAGTATGAGCTGAATGAATGACTTGAATGAAAGCAGGGGTGTCAAACTCCAGTCCTGTGGGGCCACAATCAATTAACACACCAGATCCAATATCTCACACCTCCTTGTGCTAATTACCACGCAGCTCATAAGCTAAATCATTTGTGGGAGAACAAGGAAGGAACTAAGATACACAGTGCTATGCCCCCCCAGGACTGGAACTTGACACCCCTGGCTTAAAGATTTCAGTATATCCAAGTAATTACTAATGTGTCCTTCCTTTGACATTATTGAGAGTTACTTAATATATACTAACCGTGGTGAGGATTAAAATCACTGGAATGATGACAAAAATATAGATAATATTTTGGAACTTTTCAAAACTGATATACACTTTATAGACACTCGTAATCAACAGGAGGATTGTGCTGTAGTGTTTTTTTAAATAGGTGGTTATAGTCCTTTTTTAGACACTGCCTATATGTGACTTTATGTCATTTTTAAATCATAAAATCCTCTCATCCTCTCAAAATCCTCCTAAACAATAATTAATTGAATTAATGGATGGATGGAATATATATCTCATTGTGAAGTACAGGGCCAGCAATCAGTTATGGGATCAAATAGGTAACTGGACAGTTGAAATTTAAGTTTGTTTATATAGGAATCTCTTGTTCCTATATGTAATTTGTATGTAGTTTACTAGAGGGTGATATGATGATAATTTATATTTACTGTTGAAATTGCACTAAGCATTTCAGAGTTATGGCGAGAATCGTGATACAGCAATATATTTACATTTACTTTTACTAAGCAGATGCTCCTGTCCAAACGATGTAAAAGTGGAGTAACATATAACAAACATACATGCCGCTATGGAGTCCACTAGGTATAAGTCTATGCGGAGTCTGCAACCCACAACATAAGAGTTTGAAATGGGAGTACGACTTCATAATATAATGTCCATATACTGGAAGATGAATGAAGCCAAATTAAAAACTGGGTGGTGCCCAGTCCATTGGACTGATGAAGAATTGGTTCCAAAAAATGTTCTACTTCGATTGTAAACAAAAGGCTTGTATTTGTGAAATCTGACGTGAATCAGTTTACTGTATGTAATTTGCAAACTTTGCAAAGATATCGTTTGTACAACAGGTGGCAACACAGCAAATTTTATTTATCTATTATTTTTGGTTAGTGTTTGTTGCTAACTGAGTTCAGATGTTATTAATCTAAGTCATAAATGTTCATTTGCACTCAAAAGTTTTTTTAACTATATATAAAAAAAGAACTTTTGTTAAAAATTATTTGAAATAGCTTATGTTTATTGTTATAATGCTACAAGCAGTGTTTCTTGGATAGGACTTGCTGTTTAAGTGGTCAAATGGTAAATAACACTGCTACAAGACATACAGTCCAATTTGGTTGGTATGTAAACATACAAACAAAGTGTAATGCATAACATGGATAGTGACTCCAATGGAAAATACCATGATATGACATTCTGGCCATATTGGCTACCCCTAACAAGGTATCGCTGTTAGCGTATCTGTGTGAAAGCATCCATGATAAACGGGAAAAGAGGATAAGAATATCACATACATACGGCCTACAGCTCAATTTGAGAAAAAAAGGAAGTTCAAGCCCAATGAAGTTCAATGTCGGTGCAGATCCAACCTTACAGGACTTTGCTGCATCACATAGATGCATGGTTAATTAACCACACCGCAAGAGGGATGCTCAAAAATAATGCAAAGAACAATCGAGTGTGAAATAGTATCAGATTAAAGCATTTACCGAAAATAATGCAAGCAGTACAGTGACAAAATCAGGTTTGATAAAAATGGACAATTATATGCTATCCAAACCCGTACACAGATTGAATATACTGATATGCTGTCATGGAAACAAACCTGCATCTTTACGTTGGAACTGTCTGTTTCCAAGACAACAACATATCCAATAGGCACCGGCACAGGTCAGATTTTGTCTTCAGCACCTTTTGCCACTATTTTTAACACAATGAATGATTGAACAGAAGCTTTCGATCCCTCAAATCAAAAGAGACTTTAATAATAATAATAATAAGAATAATAATAAAGAAACTTTAACTGATGCAGGATGTAGAATTTCTAATAATGATAGTGCTGTTGTATACTTCTGACTACTGATAGCACAATTCACACTTTTCCGCTGGTGCGAGTTATCGAACAGCTGAAAGTGCCTTTGGAATTTGCTCAGACACGTAACAAAGAAGATGCTCGGTACAGGGGCCTTGAGGACTGGGCACCCAAGATTCTACACACCTCAATCCTGCCCAACCCAGCAACAAAGTATACATGCAGTCAGCAGGTTCTTCTAATTTTAGACATACAAATAGGCTGGCTGCTAAAAATGAATAATTTAATACTACTGACTGCTTTAGAAGAGTAGATTGTACTATATACCATACATGCAATTAGGGCCTAGCACCATCCAAAAGATGAGGTTCGGGTTTTAGTTATAAAATGACTGGGTATGCAGATGGCATTTTGGACTAGTAGGCCTATATGTGAACAGAATTGCCAGTTGATGTCATAAATATTCAGATGAATAGTTGTGTGCAACTTTAAAAATAAGTCATTTTCAAAAAGGAACCATTATTAAATGAAACGAATAAAGTAGCACAGTGAAGGATCTTTAAGAACGAAAAAGGTCCATAATGTGGAAGTGAATCATATACCAGCCTATTTTCTGAGTCAAATTACGTTGCAACAAATGTGTCTGACCTTTAGAGCGTCCCAAGCGGCTCAACAAAGAGCCTGTGTTATGCTGGCACCCCAGAGGAGTAAAAAGGAATAAATGTTTTGTCAAAGCTTAATTAAGTATCAGTTTCAACAACTAGCTAGATAGGTGGCGAGAGAAATTTATAAAGAAAACGTAAAATGTGCGTCAATTGCCGCCGTTTTGTTTACACACGCCCTGCGAAGTGCACGTACTTCAGATGAATATACCGGAAAGAAAAAGAAGCGCTGCAATCATATTTACGCTAGATGGCGGTATTTGTCCAGGTAAAGTTTTTGAAATACCAATACAGCGACAATTCATGGAGCTGCAACGATAGAGCAGGATTACGGCATTAAAAATGAGAAGTACGTATCACAACCAACGTATCTCCAATATTATTCTACAGCAAACACCGTATAAAGCAATGTTGTAGACATGTGCATAACATACTAAAGGTCAAAGCCACATGAAATATGCGATTTGTCCGTAAACAACAGGCTACGGACATTTAAATAACAGACAGGTGTTATTGCTATCAAATTTCAACATTGTTGGCGTAATCTACTTTTAGAAGGATATTGAATCATTTCTATTCCAAGTGAAAGCTTTAATGATACTGCTTCAAAAACTACAGCTGTACCATATTTATACAGGCAGTTATTATATGAAGCATATATGAAGTATCTTATTTTGATCGGGTTTACCTGGTAACAACACAGAAAGAGCAAAACTTTGTCCTTGTGTCAACGTTCAAAGTATATCGTTATATCCTTACATAACTTTGCAGTACCGCTATAACGGTCATTTTACACCGTAAGATCGTCCTTGTCAGTTTCCGCGAAAGCATTTATACCATGGTTAGAAACCTAATGTCTCAGGTTTCTAATAAAGTCTTAATGAGGGTATCCAGCTTTTATTTGCCGCCTTTTTGTACATGTTGAAGTTTCATCTGAATTATCACGTATGTTTTCACATTTTGACGCAATGAGGTTAAACATATTTTACTACAATATAGTAAGCACTACAGTACCGATCGCGTTTTATAATGGGACAACAGGAGAAGGTAATTTAAGTATATTATGTATATGTATATTATGTCAACTACACGCAAGAAAAAGTCATTAATAAGAGCCTGACACCATAAATAAACTGCAAAAGAAGTTATACTAACGGAAAAAAAAGTTGCTTAACAAATTTGGTGTCTCAAGTAAGATATTTTGTATAAACTGGAAAAGATATCACCAAATGAAACAAAAGCAACGCTTACATTCGATGGTTATTTCGTTTTCTGAGACAGAAATTCAACCAAGATTATATCGTTTCTTATTATTGACCTGCAGGAAGGCTGCGCTTCTGTCGGACGTACCGCTCCATACTGATCAACTTGGTTACTTTCGTTGACTTTCCCCTAATTAAGTTTTGAGGAAAAAAAGAGTGAAATCGACAAAACAAAGTCACACAGACCTACCTTCTACTGTCTGGTCGTAAGGGAGAACATCAACAGGACAATTGCATTTGTAACGTTTTGGTAATTCCCTACGTTATTTACAGATAGTTATATTTTCCTCTCCTTGAAGAGATCTTTTCAGCTTTGGAGAAAAAAAGACGAAATTATTGATGAAGGAAATTGCAGTCTTGAGGTATGGGATTCCCATGACTGAGTGGATCCATCTGAATTCGGTCAGAATAAAAGTGTTGCACGCCAGCACCCGAGGTATTGCGCGATAAGGGACTTCTGTAGCTTTGAATGAAAGGTTCATGCCTTGCAACTACAGTAACTAAGTACATCATGACGTTGTAGCATGTGACTCCGATACTGGCTCATTGCCTTCCAGCACGTAAGTATTCCCAGTGAGGGAAAGCCTAAAGCTCTCAACTGGCTGCTTGGGCGGGCTTAGCAAACAATAAAAATAATAATCTAAGATGTGTAAAGAGTGGGAATATAGCGCCCACGCAAGTTTGCGCAGTAGCAAAATTGGTGCGCCATTGTTTATCGAGGTTTCCGGTGCCGGACCAGCTCACGGTCTTTCAGCCGCGCCGAGGGATGCTAGTTCCAGATGTCCTCTGGCTCCGTAAAGTGTTACGTTAGCTGCAACTTTCTGGATAAATCGAAAGCACTGCAAATCGTTTTCCAAACGCATTTTAACGTTTAAGTCAGCCATCGTATTATATTTACAGGGACAGTAGAAAAAATATGCGTGAATGAATCGCAAACATATAAATATATAATTACAGTAAATACTCATGTATATTTATCTAATTTAAGGCATTCGTCAATCCATCTATTCATCTAAATTTTAACTGCTTAAGCTGTTCAGAGTCACCTGGAGTCTAGAGCGCAGGGCACAGGACTGCATACAATACAGATAGGGTACATGTCCCTAGACTAATCTATGATTGTCATCAAATTGTATCAGCCAGTAATAAAGGCAATTTGGAAAGAGATAGTTTTGCATGGATTTTGTTTAGAAGTTAGAGACATACCTGCATCATGTTGTGATGGTGTATGTGGCTGTCCAGTCAAATTAAACTGCCGCATTCCCTTGATTGAAAACCTGTCATGTAATGTTTCAAATTTAAAATGGACTACCACTGAAGCCAATGATATTTCTTCCTAATAAGCCAGCAATTATTAGCATATCAAGCACCCTTGCTCTGTACTAACCTATTTCACAGCAGTCTAAAAGTTACTTGAGTGGCCAGGTCCTCTTCAGCCACCTGAGGCTTGCAAATTTAACAAGAGGTATTATTAATAAGAATTTCATATATTTGGAGAAAATATTATTCAATCGAGCGACAACTTTCTAGTACAAAAATGTAAGAAGTCAATATAGTCTGCTATTGCATTGGACCTGACCAGGAATAGGAGCTGGAGAGATGGATGGATGGAATTTTAAGATTAATGAGAGATAAAGCACACAGTTATGATCAATATGTGAAAATTACTTTAAAGATTTAAACTAGTTGTATTTCAGATTTAGTTAATGTTGTCTTTTAAGTGTTTATATAAATTAAACTATAAACAAGGCAGTTAGAGAACTAAATAAATTTGAAATTATTATGCACTTAATCACACTGTGAGAATAGTTTAAAAACTCTCAAGAATTCATTCCATATAAGGGCACCAGTCAACGATAACTATGTTGAATTTGAAATGGTCATTTTCAGCTCTGACAGACAATACACAGATAGTATATCTTCTACTGTGTCACATTAGCCTAAACTCTCAGTAGATTCGCTTCAAAACTGAGCTGCCGTTTTTGGAGTATCAAGTTGTCTTCAAACTCCATTTTAGTTCTGTAAAGAACAGCTCAGTGACTGGAGTCATCTAGTTAAGAAAAAGAGCTGCCCTCACCTACTAATTTGAATGTTCAGCGGCTGCTTTGGGCACTTCTGAGAGTATGAAGTCATATAATCTAAAGCACCTGGGAAGCAGGTGGGAAAACATTCTTAACAAACCCACTGTCAGACTTGAAATTGTTACTAACTGTATTTAACAAACATTATTAGGCGGTCTGTCTATTGCACCATCTCTTCAGCATTAGTCATATTGTTGCATTTCCATTTGTATCTAATCTGCTCTAAGTATCTACCTGGATTTGGACAGGTCCCTGGTAAAGACCCATCACACAAGTATCTTGTTGATTTATCATGGGAACAGCATTGCATTACAGGCCAGCATACAGACATTAGATATTGAATGGCTTTTCACAGACTCCATGATTGCAAGGAATCCCATGTAGGTATCAGTCTATAAATATTCTTAAGAAAATATAAAATTCTGTCAGGAGGGTTGATTTGGTAGGGCAACGCATTCTCAGAAATTCCCAATGCTTGCATGCACAAAGATTTTTAGTTCCCAGTGCTACCTCCCAGTGCTCCGCAGTGGCAAATGTGTGAATGAAAACAGGGAAAGAGACATCATCTGCATCTCTAAACAGCTACGCGTTCTGGTTTCTGGACCTGTTCCTATTCAAAATATGCTATATATTTTCATTTTTTGGTCAGGGGCCTGATTGGGCTGATCTCAGCTTGACCTAGGAGGTGTAGACTCAGCCATAGGATGTGGAGATGCACGTTCTCCCTTGATAAAGGGGATCCCTCCCAATTATAATGGTTCTCATTAAAAGACGTGGATCTAAATGCAGACAGGAACTAACAACGAATTTAAAAAACATATTTAAATATTGATCAGGCCGGTTTTAGAAATATTGCATCTTCGGAATAACCGGGATTAAAGTCTTGCCGTACTAGTTTTAACTTTAAACATTAAAGTTTGAAGTACATATATATTTATATTATTATATTTAACGCCAACTATTAAAATGACATTTATAATACAAGTTGACTAATTAGAGTAATATTCATTGATTATGCGCTTTTTATATATAACATTCTAATTATAATAAGCATTGCTTGGCAATTCACAAAAAGGAGAAACCTTTCCATTGATCAACCTGGAGTTCAGGAAAATGTGTCACTATTTTTGTCTTTGCCTTGTTCTTTTAAAAAATGTTCTGCATCATTTGAGCTGGCTTTCCCTATTCTAGGGTTTTATGATACATTATTTATAAGTACGCAAATGAAGTCCTTTAGGAGGCTCTTTAAAGAGCAGCTTCTCTGGAATGCCGTCTACCCACCTCTGCTGCATCACTTCCTGTGTGTCTGCGGAAGACTCCAGAAGAATTCAACTGAAGGATGTTCTTGAAACCATGTATTTGACATAGATGGAACATGGCAACAGTAAAGCAACAGCAGAGTCTGTGTCCCTGTCAGATTAAATATTCTTACTTGTCATATGAAATATTCATTCATTATACGGCTTTAAATATTTTGGATATACAAAAATCCAAGATACTTTTGCTTGTATATGATTAATAGGAACTGAAAATTGGGTAACTATAAGAAGTTAATCCACAGCCAGATAACTAAATTGAGAAAACTAACCAAAATCCAAAATTGTGAAAATATTGCATAGATGCAGTATCACAGTGCAAAACCTACAGTAAAAACATTACATTTATCAACCTTTTGCAGCAAACATAGCCCTAATAATAGAATCCTAGAACATATTTTTAAAGAATGCACAAAGGTAGATTCTATGCTCAATAAGGACAACAATGACTCGCCCTGGACTTTGTAGCACATTGACTCATTTGTGAACAATGTTCATGAATTCCATGTGCTTCATTCTGTGAAATTCTACTTTAACTAGCAAATATCTAAACAGGGAGATTATCAGCCATTGCAAATTATTTAAAACTGTAAATTACTAAACAACTTTACAAAATGGCAGATTATTTGAGGAAGCATTAACCAGTCACATTAACTCTCATATAAAAGTCTTTAGCGGTTTCAAACCAACCATTTGCCTGCATTCTGTGCACTATTACATGACCAGTGTTTTCAGATGGTGTCTCGATATTGCCAACTTTTTCATCTCTGGAGGTCTTCTCAGAGTAGATAAATGCTGAACCATCACCTCTCGCACAGCTGGAAATCTTACTCTGCAATGCCCTAGCTTTTCCCAGGATTGCACCGTGCTTCTCAGGGGTGCGACACTTTGGCCCATTACCTGTGTCACACCGTAGTTCTGAAGTGGGACAGGACCTGGCAGATGTTCATAGATGACATATCCATACCATGCAAAACAGCCCAATGTCCACTGGACATATTCAGTTAGGATTCCCGGTTAATGGACACTGTAGCTCCACTGAAGCACGTCGCCCCTTCCTGCTTCCTGAGCTTCTAATGCTTTCGGCTTCCAAGAAATCAGAAATCAAGCTCAAAACCAATTGGGTGCTTTTCTTTTCTTTTTTTTTCTTCTTTTTTTTTTAGCAAATCCCTTTCGCTAAGGAGTCAATGAATGTGGCTCTGTTGTGGCTTCAGAAACCCACAGAAAACTACACAAGTAGCACGTCAAGTAGAAGCCAGAAGGAGGTATTACACTACGCAAAGACCACGGCAATAGCTTGTAAATTAAAAGTTTCATTGTTTCAAATGAAGCGTCGGCCCCTCTGTCTTCTCTCTCCTGGTCAGCAGGGAGAGCTCTATGTGCTTATATTGCACGTTCAGCGTGGCTCTAAATGAAAAGAGTGACTCATACTTCAGCAGCTATAAAACATAAAGCGACTTTGCAGGTACAAACTGACAATGATCAGGGACCACATCTATTTATATAAGTCTTCTAGCATGTAATAATATTGAAAAGTATGATAATGCTTCATCATGAGACGACAAATGAGCACCGCGCTACGCATGTATAGCGCATATGAGTGTCTGTGTGCATGTGTGTATATTCACAGTAGTCACAGGGCTTTGTAAATCTGAATATCAATGCCCAATTCTAACCTGTCATACATACAGTTTCAGTGAATCAGAGATGTCAAACTTGGATACTAAATCTATTATGTTATTCTGTCACTAATACCCCCCCACATCCACCCCCCCACACTCATTCTAATACAGCACAGCCCTAGACTGGGTCGTGACACTGACAGAAGATAGTTACTTTTGACGTACTCAGTAACATTCGGATATTAGATCCTTCTTGTAGTTAAGATCATTTTGTAGGACGCACCAAATTTTTGGCTTAATTGATTAAAATGAATTAGTCCAATTGCTGCATGACCAAATGCAAATTCTGTAATCTGAACACTGTTTACTGCCCATCAATCAAAATGTAATTATTCTCATCTTTAGAACATCCTTCTAAAAATTTCAAATGGTGAAATTTGCCAAACGCTGGTTCACAAGACGATAACCGGACAAAAGAAAGATAAAAAAAGGATAAGAAAGCGCGAACTGTTCCCAAAAACATTCAAGTCATTTAAACATTGATATTCTAATAGCACAATTGACAAAAGTTCATAGTATTGACACATACCTGTGCATTCACCATTTGATTGTTCTCTTCTAGGCATACAGTACAAATGCACGTATGTATACAAGAGAGAGAATGCAAGTTTACGTTCAATACACTTTCAAATAAACAACAAAATGGACAATTGACCCATGGCAAAAATACAGGGCCAGCAATACATACCTAAAAGTCAAAAGGAATCATTTGAGTCCAGATAAGTACCCTTGTTACTAAGCACAAACACAGAACCCGGTCTCTCCAAACTCTTCGTTCATAGAACCCTTGGGGAGGGAATGGAGAACTGGTAACTCTCCTTGTATTTATATGCTACGCAAGATTCTTGAATACGTGAGAACAACTAAACAAACCGGTATAAACAAACCTATAGCCTGCATAATCCATGCTCAGACCAGTAGGGTCAAAAGGTGTGCAGTATGACAGGAAAATAAACCCCAGACTCACACAAACATACACAGAATGAGACCAAAATACCTCGAGTGAGTTCTAACCTCAACGAAACAGGTAGGTCTTCAAACATGACTTATACATCAATGACCAGGAGACAATGTGTAAATGCATACTGAACACATGCATTTGAAAACAGTTTCATATAAATAAAGCAAAATGTATTACGAAGGATTTACTCAAATTTTACCCATGTATCTTACATACATTACTTATGAGGAAAGTAAAACTAAACCGTCTGTAAAATAGAATGAGAAAAGTAAAGCCAGCCTATGTCTTCATCTTTTCACTTTTCGGAGGTATTCTGGCATAAAACAACACTGGTCAGATCTACGCTATATCTTTTCATATATATTTTTTCAACGGTCATGTTTCAACGGATCGATTCAGTATTTATGTATTTTACACGTTGCTTCCGTCTTAGACACTCAGCTGATAACCATAAGAAATCGCGCTACCTTTAGTCAAAATTCCCATGCGTGTTTCAGGAAATCATTTAATTACTTGAATCACGCTGCTCACCAGGTGAATAAAGCAATGCGGCCACAAGATATATACGTCGGTATGTCAGCAGCTCCTTCAAAAGTTTATGAAGGAAAGCTGGACACCGGGTTGTGGTCGCCATTCCCGTCTATTTCGTGAAACGCTGTAATGAAAAACTACGGTAATTACAAAATGTAAGGTATAACGCGACTATAATAGATCAGGTCATTTGGAACGAAACCTACCATATTCAGATTTGTTATTGACGCCCACCCCAACTCTGCAGCGCTCAGAGTGGGAAAAGGGGGGGTGGTGAGGGAGATTCTCAGTAAGATAACACAACCCCATTTATGGACTGATCCGATGACGTACATTGCAGAAAGTTCTATAAAAAAACCCTTCATACATACAAAGTGTGTCGTGCCACCCACCCACCCCCCCCCCCCCCCCCCCCCCCCCCCCCCCCCCCCCCCCCCCCCCCG
>JAODKE010000007.1:2690518-2700987 GCA_026779605.1 Mormyrus hasselquistii | reverse complement strand
ATATATATATATATATATATATATATATATATATTTCCTTTTGACATCACAGGGCTTCTAGAGCAAACGCTTACCAATATAAAACCATTCCCTATCTTTGGCAAAGAACTGCAATGCTTGTTAGTTGACGTCCATTTGGCGTTTTTGTCCGCTGTGTTCAAGGACCCAGATGTCTCTGTCCAGCGTGCTGAAAGCATAGCATAGCTAGGGTTACGGGGGCAAAAATCTATACTTTCATTAAGTGCCACTTGGTATTGCTTTACTCTTTTGCCTCCACACGCCTTGTCACGTGAATTTTTTCTGTCCATGCCCGTCCTGTTAATATTTGGGCAGAAGTCGGACGGGTACGTTCATAATAAAGACTTTCTTGAAATTTAAGACCTTTCAACAGATGAAGACCCTAAATATCTTCCGCTCCTATGGTGCGCTTTAACAGAGAACGACATGTCTACACATAGTGCATTACACTGACATAGTTAAATAAAATATGATTATTAATAATAAGAAAAATAATAATGATGAACTTTTGAGACACTCCTTAATCCATAAAGAAAACGCACTCCATTCCCGTTCTTTGCACAAAAAACATTAAATATCAAAATTTTAAGAAGCTTCGATGTGTCTATTGAATTAGCTCCGGAGCTTTAACCCTGGGTACCACAAGAAAGCGCTTTATAAAGTTTATCACGCCATTGTGAATCGCATTTGTTTTAGTCAAACAGCGTGTATAAATACTGAGCTCAAAAAGACGGACAAGCACACAATTCAGACATACAGTATCATTCCTGTTAAGCATATTTTATGGTAATTGTTCCTGTTAATCTTCATGTTATGGCTGCTTACCATTTTCCTCTGTTGTCCTGGAGATAGAAGTGTCTTAAAATCCACTCACTCTAACAGATGCTGGTAGGTAATGTGTCTTGTTTGAAGTCATCATAGAAGAAGTTCTGCTGTGCTCAGTAGATCGCCCACCACTTCGGTGACTTATGAATCTAATAACCCTTTGCAATATCTGCGTGCTTAAACACTCTAGCATCTTGGCGTTTCCACTGACAGGACAAACATGAACAAGCTGTGATTAATTCGAAAACATACACGCATACCTTAAGTATTTCTAGTAGAGGTTTTACATATGCGTAATAGACGGCTGGAGTCAAGCTAAAGAAAAAAAACTGGGTAACTGGCCTATTTTTTAAATTATTTGTTTGACATTTGCAAAATTTCGGTCAAAATTTCCAGGATGGCGCTGCTGTATTTATTTTTTCTTATCTTATCCGTTAATAAAAAAAAGTTAAGTGTCACTAATAAGGAAGTTTCAACCAGATACATAAACATTTTAGTGTTCATTTATTCTCCTACCAACTAAGTTTACGTGAGACTTGTTGCTGTTTAAAGCTGTGACGGGACATGAATGAACACGAGCTATATGAAGCCAAAATGAAAAATCAAAACAATATACAATTTTTTGGTAGTTTACATGCGTTTTCATTTGATTGTGGACTAAAGAGTTAAAGATTACTCTGCGTTTTGCCTTAAAGTTTAGCGTTAACTTGTGAAAGTGGCAGAGAATTTTTCGCCGTTTTCCTTGACAGTATGACACTGCACGAGGCGAGCAGCACTAATTCCTCGCACAAACTCGAAGTGGCTGTTTTCAGTAAAATTCCATCAGTCGCACGCCCAAGACTCCTGCCATCTAATTGTTATTCAGTGACGAAGTGCTATGAATGCATGCGTGCTGCAAATGTACTGGTAACTTATATGACTAACATGATACATATATTCGTCGCAGCTTTGATTCGCTCATTCCAAGGATTTGCAAAAGAAGTGGAACAATATGGTACTCATTACTCACATCACACAGACCAACCAGCGTGTGATGCTCTTTATATATCCTTCCATATAAACAATAACGCACTTGCGTCATCAATGCAGGCTAAATATTGTGATATATTATTGCCCTAAATACCTATATAGGCTTTTTATTTGTAGGATTTGCATGGCAAGTGTGGAAGCACATGCCAAAAGAAAATTTTGAAACACGAATCAAGTTTCCAGCAATTATAAGATAAATAATGTTATTCATCAATTTGGGAGTGACCGGTTATTTCCAATGTTGAAAACAAACGTACCCTTTCATGTATACTCACAGGACGCAATCAGCAGCTGTTTATTTTTTGTTTCCTGAGTATTCCCGTCATGCAACTGACCAGGGAATTTCTGCCAGCGTAAAGGTAGAACAACCCAGTCCATGTTCTGTCAGATTTCGGAAACTCTGAAACTCAGAAGGTTTAACCAGTATTTATTGTTTAGATTTGGGGGGGTGTCATTCAAAACAAAAAACACGCACTTCCGTTTAAGCATTGGCTTAGAATTCTTTTTAGGTCAAGTAGTATTCCCTTGTAGTTTTTTAGGTATTGTGGAACCTTTTCCTTTCTTTCTTCAATTAGTTCATAACTACAAAGTCAGTATGTTAACTTTGGTTAAAATTGACTCCTGTTTGTGTTCATTATTCTTCATATAGAATAATTTATAATACTGCACACAACAGTAACAGCTTGATAAGACTATGCCTATGGTCTGAAAAGGGGGGCTCTGTTGTCATATGAAATCTCAAACTCTTTATGTGATGGAGGGATGATTTCCATGGCACAGCCTGTGACAGGTGTGTAGCCCTGCCCACAAAAAACACTATTCCACCCATTTGGAAGGCCTAATAGCTCAGAGCACAGCAGAAAGCCCTCCATTCCAAATCCAGGCCTTGTTTTCAAGTCTCCCAGGTAGTTAGCTCAATAATTCCTGGCTCTAATTGGCCAGAGGCTTCACAACAGGCTCTCAGGTAAATGAAAGTGGCCCTTTATTTGAATAGCCCTGCTGTAGGGTAATAGCTGTTATAGGAATGTAACTGGTAGCTTTGCACTATGGGTGGAATTGGCTATTGGATGTCAGGCACCTTCAGCAGTTTAACTGCCAGCAGTTAAATGCGCATCTCTTCCGATCCCACTAGAGCTTGATCTTCTGCAAGGCACTGTAAGACTGTAAGCTGGTAGTGTGCATAGAAAGTAATTTGTTTGGCAGGAAGTTTATCCAAGGAGTGTGCATGCCAGGCATGTGCGGGGAGGAGGTGGGGGTTTAGGGTGAGGGGGGTAGCTGGGGGAACTTAATCCTAAACACCTGCCTCTTTCGCCTTGAATGATTGAAGGTTCCTCCTTTCTGAGGTTGTAAGTGCCGCTTTAGCATAAATGACTGCCACGCAATCAGAAGGAGCCCCGCCCACTGGTTGGCAAAATGTGCCCTAAGTCCCACCCCCCCCCCCCCCCCTCCCACATTCAAGCACCAGTCCTTCGAAAAGTCTGTGCGCAGCAGTGATGCTCCCCATCTCTGAGCCACCCATGGAGATAGTATTGATGTTAGACTGCTTGGTCTACTAGATGAGATCATTACTAAATTTGGGAAAATCTGTGAAGAATTTAAGTCTATTGGTGGGGGGGGGGGAAGTTTGTCATCTATAGAGATTATTTTTTAAATTAAATCATTCATAGGGATAGTTAAAATTTATTACACTTTTTCCCAGTTGATCACGATGTATATATTTCGGCTTGGCATTGAGGTTAAGGCATCAAATTCACATTCAGAAGGTTGTCTAGAGCCCTGTTATACTGCTCTGTTAATTCAGTTCTTTTAGTCCATATATGAATTTCTATTCAATAATTAGTTTACAGGAATTTACACCATCCCAGCTTCCTAGCATCTCATTTTGGTTAATTACATTTGAATTTCGATAAAGTGTTATCAGTCAGCATTTTTTCTTTACATCATACACAGTATAGCCAACCATTAAGAGTGAATGGACTCTCTGGGAAACAGTATAATTTTTCTGTTTAAATCTATGTTCCAAAAATATCCATAATGAGGTATGCATGTCATGAATTAGTAGTACCTACAGCTAAAAATAGCCTCTGTGCTGATGGTTTGGAAAGTCTCTTAGCTCTGGGTGGTTTTCTGTGTCTCATTCCTTCAGATCCACCAGCTCTCAACATCTTGACTGCACTTGTAGCAGGAAATCAAGGTATATGTAACAGATAAATTGTAGCAAGTTAGTTATAACAATGTGTTACTAGATTTTCTGTTGTTCAATAAACATTTTCAAATTAATATAAATGAGATTTTTTATAACTGAATTAAATATGGAAAAAAAAAACGTAAATGCATGTTTACTATATTGAAAAATAATAAGTTGTATTTAGACAGTATATCTCCAGACTATTCAGTACAAAAATTTAAATCTATTATAAATAATTTGAAAGTTTTTGCAATAGAGGATTATGAATCTCGGAATATTCAGACTGTATATGAATTATGCTAATTCAGATACAGTGAGAATGTAATGCTGCAAAACAAAAGAAACATTACACTTGTGAGGTTTGGTTCATTGAATGTTTAATATGTAAGTGGTTAGTTTTGCCTTAAATGAATCAAACTTAACAGCATGACTAGAAGGCTTATTGCAAAGCCCCAGTTGCTTTTATGTAGTGAAATTAACAGAGTTTATTTGGTTGGCAGTTTGATAGTTTTGTATTGTAAGCCCCAGTATACTGTAATGCTACATATTATGTGAGGGGGACATTCATAGACTTACAGTGTTATTCTAACAGACATATTTTAACATTAAGTCAAACTTGGATCAGAGATATGGGAAAATTGTGTTGACAAGTGCATCCAACATTAGCTTGGTATAGATTAGGCCTATATAGAACTTATGTCTACTCACATTCTTTGCTATTTGAAATGACCCTGGTACAGATCTTTGCTTTTTTCCCACTTACGCTTTGGTTTATGTTCTGTATTCAGCAGAATTTAAAGCAGCTCAGTTCTCACCTTGTTCAGGACCAGAGACCCACACCAGCAGAATACAAACAGAAATCACAAATGTGGCAAATATAGATGTTTGTAAATGTTTCAGAAAGTGACATCGGTGTTTGAATTCCTTCTTCGGTAAATAGGTCATCATGTAAATGAAAAATTTTAAAGACATGTATAGACCAAAAGGATGCGTGCATTTTACTCAACCTACAAACGGAGATACGTGAAGACAGTGGAAACACGTGTGAACAGGCACGAGGACCTGCGCACGTTTGTGAGTGCGCTCCTACCTGCAGCAAACGCATGGTGTGTGTAGTTGTGATGGTTGACACACGGATCAGGGTCCCTGTAGCTGGGGGGGGGGGATCTCCCCCCACCATCTGCACCTCTGGATGGATTTATGAACTGTATGGGGAGTGTATATTGCAGGCTGTTTTCCATCTAGCAATTTTCAAAAATCTTTTATCCAAATAGGTTTATGGTTGCCTGGGAGCTGGTATATGCCATGCAGGTAAATAGTGAGGCATTCACACACACACACACACACACACAGACAGACAGACACTACCACTAGCAGCAAATCAGTCACCAGTTTACCTGATAGTGTAAGTGGGGAGTCACAGTGTGGCTGGTGATTTGCAAGCTGTGAATAAACCATCAGAAAGGAAGGCGAAACTAAAACACTGAAGACTGAATGCTGTGGAGCCAGGTAGCCTCCTAACATGTGCTTTGTGTCTTCAGTAAAGTTCTATTTTGAATTATCAAGGTATCATTGGTGATGGTTTGGTGATCTTGATTCAATGAATGCAGTCACCCTGTCCTCAAAAGAATAGAAATAACCCTCACGCAAAATAAATGTTACGGAAATTTCATCAAGTGTGATAAATTATATTTTCCTGAGCAGTCCACTGTTATCATAGACAACAAATAAAGCAGAAATATGTTTGAAAGACCAAAGCTATGCAAATTTTTTTTTTTTTATTATTTTTTTTTCACTTGTGTGACTAACAGATTTGGTATTTTGTGCATTTCTGGCATTTATAGTGTAACTGACAATGTTATGTTTATTGTGTTCGAGTGCCTGCAGTAATGCAATTTCTGACAAAGAGCAAATCAGATTTGTTTCCACGGCGGCCTTCTTAAAGGCAGAGACCGATTTAAATTTAAAGTATGTGAATGCATGTATGTGTCCTGTGGTAGAATAACATCACAACCAGAGTGTAGCCCTGCCTGGTGCCCTGTGCGGCTTTGGATCGGCTACAAGCTCCCCTGGGATCCAGACAAGGAAAAGCGATTACAGATGGACTGACAGAATGAACTTTGTGATGAGACTACAAATTAATGGTTGATTAAAAAAAATCCCATCATTTTGGTGTAGAGAAATGATTCGCAAACATTAACAGGACGGAAATTCAGGGGATAAAATAGCCATAGGTTTGTGAGATCAAGATTTTGATGTCTTTCATTCAATTTTGATAGTGTATAATTTACTTTTGTAATTTAAAGGGTGAATGAAGTAGACAAACTAAAAGCATAAAACACCACAATCGTGAAACTTATCATTAATACCAGCTGATCTTCATGCTGTTTTCCCACCAAAAATGGTGTCACTTCCTGCAGGATAATACCATGATGTAAGAGACATCACATGATTGAAATATATAAAACGGTAGACTAAAAAATAACTGGACAGAATGCGATATTGGGGATGTAGAAAAAAACCTTTAAATCCACTACCCACTAAAGCAACTATTTTAAGCCAAAATGTTTTACCTGAAATTTTTTAATTAGGGAGCAGAGGAAAATGATGAAACATCTTGAAAATATTATAATTGATTGGTATTATTTGATGTAGTCAGTACTTAGTGTTATGACCTGTCTGTGGGGTCGAGGCCATAACAGAAAGGTAAGGGAAAAAAGTCTGACAAAACATGTAACAAGTGGGATACAAATAAACAGGGTTATATTTACAACAATGTATATACATGCAACTCCAGGCAACAGTGTTACCCAGGGCGCGGTGCAAATCGTAGTCCAGAATACAGATAAGAGTGGTCAGTGTATAGCAGAGACAAAACCCAGCAAATGAAATAAAAGTGATAATCTAGGTATCATAGTTCAAAGGGGAAATACACGTCTGACAAAGCAAAATCTAGCAATAACACAATGATCCAAAAATGGTGACAAGTGCGTAAAAAGGCCTGGGTCTTATCCTTATTATAGTTTATAGGCCGCTAAAACAAAATGGAAATCAGGCAAAGGCTTCTGGGAAAATTTCAGGCTGGAAGATGTGGACTGGATTGGCTGGATTGGAGTACGTAACTGAGACAGAAGGCCCAAACTGCATAGGGGAAATACAGGAAAAGACTCTAGTAGCCAGGGATGTGGATAACCTGGCTCCCGAACTGTATAGATACAGCAAAGGGCACTGTGTAGTAGGAATGACCCACAGCCAATACAGCCATAAATCATTATTATAGCAATAACCGTTAAACAGCTTCTTGGCCATGGCCACAGAATTCATGTGGATAGACATGGACTCTACTTTGCTCCCTGATGCTGCACAACATGCAGTACAAATTAATACTCTCCAAATCGTCCCCTTCCATGACCGTAGTGAGTTGATGCAGCGGAGTGGAAAATGCAGACAGACCTAAAGGAGACCAAGTTCATTTGCAAATCCAGAGGAATTTGAACACAGATGGTCATATCTGTAGACCTGGGCTGAATATTGTATCTGAGTAATAATCTGTGATAGCATAGTTAGAATACTGAACTGCTCTTATACTAGGGCTCTATTTGAATAGATTTGCATGTTGTTCTTAGGATTACCCAAAGGGACTATATTCTTCGACCTATGATCTACTTCTATGTTACATTTGCATCCAGCACCACTTTTTTTTGCTCTAGTACAATATTACATGGTTTATTATTATTTATATCAAGAGGAAGTAGATGTACCGTACATGCAAATGAAAGTTTTCAGGAAACCATGTTGATTTTGCTCTGGTGTCAGCAAAATATTAACAATATAAGAAAAAAATAATATGAATGTATAGATATTGCTTGAGAATCTATTACATATCATCGTCATACAGCAGCAAAACAGCTACTTAGTCAACCAAAACATAATAAACTTTGAAACACAGCAAACCTATGATTTGTGCTTATTCATACACTGACTACCACAGATTCTACACATAATAGGCTGTTTGTACAAGGAGTTAAAATAGTTTCAACGCACTTCTGAATATTCAGATTTTTTGTACTCAGATACAATGGCATAGATTTTGGTATGGACGGTAAGGTGTATATAATGCAAGAGTACTGTGTGTACCATGTGTCCTCACCAATGCTGACACAGCCTTTGTTCTGATATTCTGGTACTATGTTCAGCATGAAATTCATTTCCACATTGTTCTTTACAGGACAGATAATGATTTCCTGAAGCAGACCACCTGTATGTTTTATTACAAAACCTGCAAGAACAATCCCAAATTTTCAGCAGCTTTAATTCTATGAATATTAAACTATTGCTTTCAAGCAGAAGAACCTTGAGTACTCAGCATGTCACCAAGGCGGGATGATTATGAAATAAATTATTGCTTTTGCATGCTGTGTGACAGTTTCCCTAACACATTGTTTGCAGCCCAATAGAAATTACTGTTTGTGTTAGCTATGTATTATGTACAAGTGCTTTAAGTCCAACAAAATTAATCATTACTTAAAGAAATTCAAAACTCTCTCTCGCCCTCCTGTCACTGCTCACTGAAATCTTGTGTTTACAACTTTGAGGGGCAGAGCAGTTACACTGAAATGATAATATAGTTCTGAGTGTATTTTCAATCTTAAAAAAAATACCTAGGAAAATGAAACGTCTAGACCAAAGCATTTTAATGCTTAGAACACTGCATTATCTACTACCACATATTAGAATCAGAAATCAATTATCCAGATAACACAGGAAAGCTTAAAGTGGCAACAAAAGGTACAGCTTCAGGCCAATTTCATAACAGGATATCTGATACACATTAAGGGCAACACCGTCTCATGGAAAAAGTATTATTGTCAACAACAAGCCTGTCACTATTATAACATAATCATCTCATCGCGATTATTTGAACTGATCATGATTATTTTTTGCATAGTCATTAGAATCATCCCCTTCCATCTGTATAAAAATAACTGGATAAGACAGACCTATCATATTCCTTTCACTATTTCTGCCTCATTTTCTACTGCATAGTGTTTGACTGCTGCTTGTTTAATGACGTAATTTCGTTGCCCTTCTGAACCAATCCGTACTAACTGCCCTATTTGCACCTCACACGTCTGCACATGCTCATGTGGCACATTACACTTCACTGCAAATTTTACAATGGTGCCCGATTCGTTTCATTTTCTTGACCAGTCCTGATCCTGTTAATATTTTTTTTCAAAACATCAGATTCATTTTACAGACTGCTTGTGAGCCATCTCCACCAGCCAAGAACGGGATACTCAGCCAGATATTCCCATTTTGGATTATTTGTGTTCTCTGCTTGTTTAAGAAAAGTTCTGCATAGAACCTTCACCTGCATCTGAGTGCATGTTTATGGGTCTCATTTCGCTGGGATGACTGAATATGTCCCTGACGGCTGCCACTAAATTGCTGCAGCAGTCAATATATTGTGCCAATAGGACAATGAACTAGAGAAATGTACGTTATTTTGTCCATTCTTCCCTTCCTACTAATTTGGAGCGATAAAAAGGGTTCACATAACCAGTATGCAAGTATGCACCAGCGATATGTGAGGCGATTTCATTGTAGTAATGCATATTAATTTTACATGTATTCATGCTGGTATGACAGGATTATCGTGCATTTTAACCTTTATGTGGCTAATTTGTACTTCTTTCACGTCATAAAGGCTAGAATAGCGATACCTTGTCATAACAGCGCAAGTGCACAAAAATATAGCTATAAGCACACAGATGTAATGTCGCTCGATAGCAGCAATTTCAGCTGATGAAAAACTAATATGTCAGATATGGGATATTTAGACAATAGTGTTGAACCAAAGTGAACAAAGTTGCTCTGGAGTGAACACTTTAAATAAAAAAAAATAATATTTTTCTTTGCCAATGTCAATGGAATCTTTGACCCCAGGAGTCTGTGTCATCCTTCAGTAAGCCGGAGTGTTTTTTTTAGCTGGAAAACTCATCAGTGTCACGATTGGCGGTTCGGGTGCAGGAACGAGGCATGGGGCAAAATAAGGGTGGACGACCACTGGCGGCTCCAGGAACACAGAAAACGGGGTTTATTAAATAAAACAAAAAACACTAAAAACACAACAAAACCAAAAGGACCACGCAGGGTCAACAACTAAAAAGGGATTAACAAAGACTAAATTTACAAATGGGGTCAAGACAGGCAGGCAACAAACAGAATATTCAAAACTTAACTGACATACAACTATCACAAACAATGAACCACTACAGACTAAACTCAGGCAGGAACTTAAATACAAAATCTTAATGGGGTAATGGCAGGCAGGAGTGAGACAGACAATTAACCAATAGGGGAAGATGCAGGACAATGAGCAATCAGGAAAACACACAAGGGCAGG
>JAODKE010000007.1:2665698-2674021 GCA_026779605.1 Mormyrus hasselquistii | reverse complement strand
AATTTCAGCTTCGTCTGACCTGGGAGTACAGCAACGGGGCAGGTGTGTCGCCTCAATCCTGAAGTGCCAGATTTGTGTCCGTTGTACACTAGCGCTTTGCCGCACTTCACACAACACACAAAGTTCAGCTCTTTACCCTCTTTGTTTGTTACAATTTTAAAGTTTTTCCATATCTCTGATTTCCCCAATTTTAGTTTTGTTTTATATTCTCCCTTTGCAATTTTATTAACAACATTAGCTGCATCCTCCATCCTGCTAAGCTAACAATTTTGGGACCCGCTGTCTTTTTTTATCCCGCCCGCTATCTCTGTTGCTCCCACCCGCTCCCACCCACGACAATCTAAAACCCGCCCAATCCCGTGAGATTTGCGTCCCGTGGGACCCCGCTCCCAATGCAGGGCTCTAGTACGTATAATTATTTTAATATTGAGATTAATTTTCTTAATGATTGAATGTTATTTGCACATTGGAGAAAGTTGTCCACCGTCTGTGTTTATTTGGTAAGCAGATGGGCTACTATTGTACCGAAAATTGTAGTATTAGTATCTGAAACTGCAGGGTCATCAAATCAAGGCAAACCTGTGGGTTTTGGAAAATTTTCTTATGGTACTGGAAAAGTCGTGGAAATTTATTTTGCCAGAAGTGGGGGGACCCTGTTGGTCACAGGTTCAGAGTTCAGTGTCTGTAGAGTTATTTCACTGTTGGGCCTTTGAACAAGGGCCCCATTTCGATATCTTTTCTCAATAGTAATGATGACACTTAAATCTCCCCACCGGGATCAATATTCTCGCAACCTGTCTTGCTGTCCATGGCACACAGACTCGTACGTAGGTGAGAGTGAGCTGGGCAGCGAAGGGCAGCCACCTGCAGTGGTGCCCATGGAGCCGGGGGGGTTAAGGGCCCACAGACATGTGACTGATCTGCAGAAGCTGGGCTTCGAACTGATGACCATCTGATCACCAGCAGAGAGGCTTAGCCGAACGCTGCCTCCCATGTACATCACTTTGACTGTGAATATGTAAAAGTGTGTAGTACGCTGTAAGACGTATCCTACCGGACCGTAAAATGCCTTTTGATTGGATCAAACTCCCCTGTCTTGCTATATACATATCATTTACTCTTTAGTTTTTAATCTTAAGTATTCACTAACTATCACTTGGGGGATCTCAAAAGAATAGAGCTATTTATTTTGGAGTTAGTGATTGGAAAATTTTGTGCTAGTCTGCAAAGCTGCTTTACCGCAGAATCACCCCAGGGCACCTGGAGATCGCAGACACAAGCCGTCCCATTCATGCGTGTTTGCAGAACTACCACAAACGGAGAGAGTAGGCGGTTTGTGGGCATGCAAGCCATCATACTGCGCATCTTTCTGTAATTATGAGCATTAACATCACAAAGGGCGCTTTAGACATGACCGGCTTCATCTCTGCAGCCCGGCGCGCAGGTGGGCACCTCTCTCTGCCAATGTGGGATTATGTAGACCAAGCCTGGGCAGCTGGAGCTGGGCTGTGCGGGTTTTGATGGGAATTTCCGTTTTATTGCCTCATCCCAGTTCATGAAGAAGTTCCCGTGTCGCATGTGCGAGCGCTCCTTCTGCTCCGCCCCCAGCCTGCGGCGGCACGTGCGCGTCAACCACGAGGGCATCAGGAGGGTCTTCTACTGTCCGTGAGTGTCCGTCACACCTCCCGCCTGACACCATGTGCGGTTTCCTTCGAAACTGAGCCGGGCACTCCCTGTGCACGAGACAGACCCGGTGGGTTTCTGGGTCTCGGCTGACACACTCTCGGCCCCTCGCTGTCTCTCAGGTACTGCACTGAAGGCAAGCGGACCTTCAGCAGCCGGCTGATCCTGGAGAAGCACGTACGGGTCCAGCATGGTCTGACTCCACAGGACCAGGACGCCCGGCAGGTCTGAACCTGAAGTGGGTGGGTGGGTGTGGGAGGCGCATTTATATTCTCGTTTACCCGAATTGTGTTGGAAATAAGCCTTTATCCCTAAAAGTGCAGGGTGTGTAGGTTGTCTGCATTTCTAAAAGCAGGTTTTCAATCCCCTACCCCCCCTACGCACCTGCAGAGTCCTGCTCGGACCCGGGCCAGAGCGCAGTTGGACAGCTCCTCTGAGCAGGAGGGCGGGCTGGGCCATGAGGAGGCTGCTTCTGGGGAGGAGGAAGGTGAAGTCGGGGCAGGTAGTGGGAGTGAGGAGCCTAGTGAGGGCGCCAGCCCAGCGAAGAGGCCCCGGGGCCCGGGACCTGGCACAGAGGAGGGCCCGTTCTACTGTGCCCCCTGCGGCTTCTCCACGGAGGACAGGCAGACGTTCCTGCAGCACATCCCGCAGCACCGCACTGACGGCGCCACCCTGCAGTGCACGCAGTGCGGTGCATGCTTCGCCTCTGCCGGCTCCTTCAGCCGCCACCGCTTCATCGCGCACCGCGTGCGGGACCCGGACCCGGCCGGCCGCACCGGCTCCCCCACCAGGGGGCGCTCCGATTCGGCCGACATCCCGTCAGCCTCCTCGTCGCCGGACTCCCCCGGGAACCCCAGAGTGGCAGAGGACGCCGAGGACCATGCGGCCTGCAGGGTGTGCGGCCGGCGTTTCGACAAGCTCTCCGATCTCAACACTCACTTCAGGACGCACGGCATGGCCTTCATCGCCGCTCACAAGACAGACAAGCCAGCGTAGGCCAGAGGAGGAAGAGGAGGCAGAGAGTGAAGCCTGAGGAGTGCACATGGGTTATGCAGAGGTACAGTGAAAAGAAACAACAGGTCACAAATGAGGCGCGTTTAGTTAGTAATTTTCTGCTTTGGATGGGAGGGAAAACCCTAAAACGCTTTTGGCTTTTAATGGACTTCACCGGCACTGAATGGCCCTGATCTTTGACCCACTGGAAGAAGGACTTGTCCGTCGCAGCTTGTCCTTGTCCAGTAGCCGATGTGACTGAGCAGCAGGATGTAGGATCAGTGGGGCTGTAGTCGCCCACTGCAGAGCGCCCCGCTGAAACGCAGCCTTACCGGGCCGTACTGAGGCGACAGTGGTCACTGTCCTGAGACGCACGGTTCTCCTCTGACTCATTTGTGAACCTGTTCAGCTTAAGTTCTCCAGATCTAGCTTGACCAAGATCTCGTACGTTTGTTTTATTCCTTTGAGGAGGTTGTCAAATTCTGTCCAGTGTTCTTCTGTAACACACCTTTACCCCCCTGAGGGACATCTTATCATCTATGTTTTATTATTTTTTATTTTAATGATTAAGTTCATTTTAATTTTAATCTGGTATCGCCACTAGGCCAAGAGGCAAAGTGGCAGAACCAAGCTGATGTCATCACTACAGAAAGATACTTCTGAAAAACATTTAAAGCATTATGTCGTGAATACTCTAGTGCAGTGTTTCCCAGGTCGGTCTTCAGGGACCCGTAGACAGTTCATGTTTTTGCTGCTGGGAGTTGGGAGGGAGCAAAAATGTGGAGGACTGTATTGGAGAACACTGTTCTAGTAATATAGTAATGTTTGTCATTGGTTGATTATTTAAAAAAAGTTATGTTAGTCGTGAGTACGTTTGGATTACTTATGACATGGGGGTGTCTGACTTGAGCTGAAGACCATGCTTGTGGTTCTCACACACCTGGCTCCTGGTGGTGAAGCTGACTGAAGTACATACAGTGATGCTTTAGTGAGACGCTCTCCTTCATATTACAGGAAATTACATCAGCTAGAGATTGACTTTGGCTGTTCATGTTCTGTAAAATGTGCTATGGATCTAGATCAGCGGTGGCCAATCTTATCCGCTAAGGGGTTGGGATGTATGCAGGTTTTTGGGATAACCTGTAGGTCAGCTGTTCAAACCCAGGTGTGAGGATTCTTCAGCCAGTCAGTCCTCTAATTAGTGCCCTAATTAGGCACCTGCAGCGAAAACCTGCATCAATAAGGCCCTTTCTGGATAAGATTGGCCACCTCTGATCTAGATGGTGAGTCATGTAAGGGATGAGGACACAATAACAGGAGTGGTCTGCTTTTTGTTTTTTGGTACAGATTCTTTCCTGAACGGCACAAAGCGCGTGTTGTGGCATGTACATTCTCTCTCTCACAACACACAAACACAAACACACAGGTACGCGTGTGTTTTTCTAAGCTTAATGAGAACTCAATGTGAATAAGTAGATTTGCACTCTGAATAGGGGATTTCCACATCGAATTTGTCTCTCCATGAACAGTCAGTTCTGGGCCGCAGAACTGGCCATATGTTGAATTCCACTGAAGCAGTGGTGTGTGTGTGTGGGTGTGTGGTTAAATTTAGTCAGTTAGTGAACAGTATATGACAGGAGTGGAGATGACTGTGAATCACATTTTATAACATGTTTTACATTGTATAGCTGTCTGTGTTTTGAGTTATTAATTTGGTCTATAGAGTTGCAAGATGTATATATTTACCTACAAGATGAATGTGCTTCAAGTCCTGGAAAACAACCTTGTTTTTTTTTTTTTTTTTTTTTTTTTTTTTTTTTTTTACTTTAACAGATTTCCTGGCAGGATATTATATTTTAAAGCTGTACAGTGTAATGAAAGTTGTTAATACACCACTTGGGGGGACACTGACAGTGGTTTGAGGGATGTTTAATAACTCTGAAAGAGAATTTTTTTAAATATTATATTCATGTATTCCCAGCCTTGTCACAGAAATCAGTGCTAATTGTAAACTACATTTCTATTATTCCTGTTTTTAAGGTTTATTGTTGTGTGTGTGTGTGTGTGTGTGTGTACATGTTTTTTTTTAAACCAGAAGTGGCAATTTTTTATATAAAACCCTATATTGTGCATATTTGGGTCCTACCTGTTTGCTCAATGCCACTTGGCTGTAATTATTGGTTTGTGTAGCATAGGTGTGATTGTTTCTGAAATAAAAGGCCATTATTAAAAAACATTAGTTGTGAGATGCATTAATAGGGATTAGGCCTGTAGTGGTTCACATATCCGTCCCATGCCATTTGGTTACATCATTTTTTTTTGTTTGGAATGCACAATGAAACGAATTAATACTTTTCTTGACACGGGCGGAATCTAAATTCACAAGTAGATTTTCGGCACTGAAAACAGGGTAATTTTGGCTCCGAGTCGGTCATGAATAGTGCTGGTGGTCGGTCATAGTCGGTAGTTTGGGACTGTTTCAGTTTCCTGGTAAATTAGAGCAACACTGGAGAGAAAGTAGTGAAGACCGAGACTGTTGGCTGTTATATTGAACTCGGAGATATTGCTGGAGACACATCCAACATGCTGACAAACTAAGTGTGTGTACAAATGCAGCAAGACCTCCACATGTTAGCCTGAAAATTCAGTCCAGCCGATAGGGGTATTTAACGTTATGTGACCAATGCTCGTTAGTAGAGAATATTGGATTTTGTTCATTGTGATAATGATGATGCCGTCTTATTTTTTAATTTTTATTTATTTACGCAATGTGCAAATAGGCATGTCTTAGTTTTTGTTATTCAGACACATCAACAAATACTTCTGTTTGCAGTTTTAATGCTTTCAACTTGTTCTCCCTCCTGTACCAAAATTGCACTGAACCGTGAACAGAAAACCGCAGTGTGCACTGTTACACGCCCAATAGAGAGTGATTTAGATGAAGAGCCGATCTGCACTCTGTGTCTAATTATGGTCTTTGCTTATTTGATTGCTGTGTTAATTACGCCATATAATTCTAATTAATAATCACATTGAAGAGTTTCAGGAGAGTGGATTTTAATCTTAAGGGCCTTCAGTGGCTTGTATTCTGCTCCCACAGGGGTTTTTCTAGGGTGCATATATACATACATTACAGATGTTTGGTCCCAAACAAAATACATTTTTCAAAAAACAAAACACACTGTCAAACTTTTATTACAACAAAATATTATAATTATAAATATTATAAATAATATAAGTGCAATTTAATAACTGCAAGTGCCTAAGTATGAGTTTCATCAAAATAACCCCCCATGCTTTTATCACAGCAGCACAGATTCACAGCATCTTTTCCAGCAATTTTTGGAAATAACTTGTGTCCAAACCCTCCCAGCACCTTCAAGCATGCAAACTTGTTCCGTCTCATTTGCTAGACTCATTTTAAACTTCTTTCTCTAACTCGTCTTGTGGATGGACTTTCATCTGTCCACAAGACCTGCTCCCAGTCCTGGATACTCCAGTTTGTGTCTTTTGTCTAGTCTCTCTCTTGTTAAGTTTCAGCTTTGCAGTCATACTCCCCCCGGAACCCAAAGACACTGGTTTCCCGGTCACTGCCGGATCGCCATTCGCCATCGTTTATGGTCGGATTCTCTGTATTCCCTTACACTTTGTTTTCTCCATCCCACCTTTATTATTATTATTATTATTATTTATGTTTACCTTTTTCTCTCTCTCCCTCCCCATGGTGATTAATGTCAGTTATTCCTGATTGTTGTTTCTGTGCCCCCCCCCCTTTTTTTTGTATAATCACGGTACTAAGGGCGGATGAGTTTGGAGTGGCCACACTGGAACTGAATATCTTTACACTGTAACTTAAAGTTGTCCTACAAAGAGGAGGGGGGGGGGCAGTTGGAAGGGAAAAAAAAGAAGAGAAAAAAATTTAAAATAAAAATCTCACGAGTCACGAAAGCAGCTGGGGTACAGGTGCCGCCGGATGGGTTTTGGTTTGAAAAATACACGCATATTCAGCCCTCAGCGGTTAGCACTGCTGCCTCACAGGAAGGTGGTCTTGGGTTCTGTGTATTGTTCACACGCTCTCCCCGTGTTTGCGTGCATCCTCTCACAATCCACAAGACGTGCAGGTAGGTTGATTGGTTTCTAAATTACGCCCTGCGATGTGTCCGCCCCATGTCACTTTCCTTGCCCCACATTGTTTCTAGTCCCTGTTGCTTCCTGTCAACCTTATTCTCTGTAAACAGAAGAGCCTTCCATGCTATGGCTATTTGGAGGCCCCTTCTTTCAATCAAAATTTCGATTTGAGCCCTCTGTTCAATTGTTAGCTGTGCCTTTCTAGCCATTACAACCATAAATATTTATGTATAAAATAATTTTAATGAAGTATTAAAATGTCATCTGTTGTGATTACGATACCACAGGAGATAGACATGAAGAGCAGACAGTTTGTGAAACCACTTACAGTACAAACTCATCTGGGACAAGGCAGACAAGGGAACGTCATTTAGTTTAAGACACAATCAAGGGAGACCAGGTGCAAATCAAGTTCTGACATTAGTAAATAGAATTCACACAAAGTGAATGCCAATGCACCAAGGACAGACCTGATATAATTTCAACCTTTGTGGCTAAATAATGTGCTACTGCAAGCTATACACTACTGAGAACCGGTCAATTACATTTAAGTGTTTCTAATATTTTCTTGCAATAAAAGTTTGACAAAATGTGTATATATGCTTCAGAGAGATCACATTGTTGATAAACCACTGGACAATATTTTCAATATTGTGTATTTATTAAAATGAATTATTCAGGATTATCTTGAAGTTTGGTTTGGACTGTTCTTGGCAGATTTGGATCCGTGAAGTAATCTGGGTTAGGGGAGAAAATGCAAAATTAATAAGAATGTAAACACATCAAACAAATCTTGTCAATTGCTAGATGTGGCGACCTTCTGACCACTCACACAGAAGACTAACCCACTGAGCCCTACAGCGCCCCCAACTGCCACTGCTGCTACACTGCATCATTCATGCATATTGTGCCCCCCTCAGCTAATGAACCCACTGCAACACTGCATGGCAGTATCTACAGCATCAGCAATAAGCACATTATTCTATGTCGACAATTATTTATGCTAATTCCCTTAACGGTCCTTGCTTGACTGTCCCAAAATAGGCCTTAATTCCACTTACGTAAAATTACATGGCGATTCTGAGTCTGAAAAAGATCATTACTTACCTGCGGCAAACTCGCAAATATCAACTGGCCTTTTAAAGAACAGGCTTCTGCCAACGGGAAAAACAATTTTTATAAATAAATCAGTGATATATGAGTGATAGTTAACTCAGATTATGGTAACAGTGACCTACAAGTTTGACTCACATTCACTGGTCGCATTAACTTGCACCGCAAAAGTAGATGTTGTAACCGTGTCATGTTTGCAGAGGAATCCACGGGTGTGTGTCAGCGTGTAACCTTAAGTGCGAGTGTCATTTGAGCTGCTGGCTTCCAAGGCGGTGCCGCTGTATTTGTGGTGAGTCATTTCAGTTTCCGTTGCTAAAGAGCACGGCGCACACGCTCACTATAATATGGTGTACTCAGGACTCCATATGCTCTTTTAAAACATGTATCCTGCTCAGCGTTAAGGGCC
>JAODKE010000007.1:2620698-2660698 GCA_026779605.1 Mormyrus hasselquistii | reverse complement strand
TGGGGCAACAGTGTCATGGGAGGCCTCCTTTGAAGGGTCACGGACACTGGTTATGCTGTAGCTGAAACACAAGGATCACCTTTGAAACAAGAAGTTCCATATATTGCAAACACAGGTGACTAAGCCTGTTTTTTTCCTGTATAAATGTATGAAATGCACAAATTCTGGGGCACCTCAAAAAACAAAACAAAAAAAACCCACAAACACTGATGACAAATGACCAACTCACAAGCCAAGCTTGCGTTTGCGCTGAGCAGCAGAGGTCATGGCCATGTATGATGGCTTGGCACGCTTCTCCCCCAGCAGTAGCGGGACATCAGACCTGTGGAAGGAACAGACTAAATAAGATACGGCGCATGAAGACAAGCACACGTGCCAAACTACAGAAATCAATGGAATTTGGGCAGTCCGAAATAAAACAAAAAATAAAATTGTTTAGTGTAGTGCCATTCAACTTAAATTTCATTTTTGCAATTAATTATTATATATTTGTATTTAAAATGTAAAGTGGCTTTCTTTTAATATGTAAGAAATTGTCCAGTGAGCCAAGGGCATCTCTTTTTTTTTTTGAACCAAAGAATTTTGTCTAAGGTGACCAGATTATCTATGGTAGATATGGCAGGATATGTAAATTAGGACCTGGATTTCACTTCATTTGGGTTCTTGTTGTGGGTTGATTGGTCAGTCTCCTATAATCATGCATGTGTCACTAATGTTAATGTGAAACAGCAGGACAAGTCTTTCAAATCAAGGAAACAAACCAGACAAAACATAAGAAATTGACCATTTAGTCAAGCACAGGAGCTCAGTGTCCACCCTGGCATGGATTATCTGGTCACCCTAGCTTCACACACACACAGTTTAACAGTAACCTGAAATCAATTAATCTCAAAAGTCTTGCAAGCCATTGATGACCTAATCCAAACAGAAATCAAGTCAAGAGCTAATCAAGAATGCGTATGCACTTAGCCCAGCAAGCTTTGATTTACTTGCCAATCAAAATTACATACATTGAGTAGAGCCTGCTAATGTGATCAAAAGAAAGAAAGCCAGCTCCAGTAATGGGCAGGAATAAAAGTGCAGCAAATGAATACCACAAGGACCTTTTGGAGGGCTCATCTGTGCTGGTCTGGAGGTTGCTAGGGCCAGGAGCTAAGATAATGGTGGCATTGCCAACAGGTTCCATGCTGTGAGGCAGATCAAAGGTGGCGTTGAGATCTTCACGGGCAGTATGAGTGCTCGGGCTGCGCTGGGTACAGGCCTTGGGAGTGTACTGCAGTGGTAACACCCCTTCCTGGCTAAGGGTTTCATGAAGTCCCGGCGTAAAGAGTGACTGAGCTAGTATGGCAGAGCTTGAGGGCTGGGAAGACACTGATAATTTCCTCCTTGTGGGCCTCTTCAGATGGACTTCCTGTTCTGTGGACTGTTTGTTTTCTTTATCTCCAGCAGCTGCATGCCCGTAAAAGCAGACACACAAACAGAAGGCACACACAAGCATAAACAAGGGCAGAGAGAGAGGAGAGAGAAAAAAAAAAAAAAAAAAAAAAAACATGGTGACTCATGTAAAGCTGGTCATGAAATCACAAGCATTGTTTTTAAATGTAAACGATTCTAACGGGGATTTGCTAGTACCTCCACCATCTGTTCAAACGCTGATGTAGAATTGCTAGTTTATTCTGTTGGAGGAGTCTACATATTATCTACACAATAAAAATTATATCTACTAACTGAACACTGTAATTCTGTCCAGAAAAGCAAGCTGCTGAAAGATAACCAAGTGATCTAAACAATCAAATGCATGTCTAAGATTTCAGAAAGGACTTATACTTTAGTTTCCTGTTCAGTTAATGGTGCCATTTCCAAATGTAGAGAAACACAAAAAGGATTCCTCCCCATCTCTCCCGAAACAGCAAGCATCAAACATGATATATTGAGAGGGATCGACTGCATCCTCGACAATTTTACTATTAAAGCTAAAAGCAATTACTGAATAAGACAGCCGAAAAGCAACTGGATTCCTTTTTTTGCAGTAAAAAAAACTGAAAGCTTCCATTCTAATAAACATTAAAATTCTTTGTGCGATGAGAAAGAGGCCAGCGAAAAAGTACATATTAGAACCACTCAGCCACAGGAAGGCTTGAAAACAAAAATATGTGTTTGAAGGGCTTTGTGTACAGTAATGGAGTGGAGTGGACCCTTCAGAGCAGTACCTTCTGATCTAAAAGTTGTACAGCATTTGGACTTGGTGACTACAGGTTAAGCAACAGAACTGGCAAAAATAATGAACCAACAACAAACCAAAAACAACCACCAACACCAACAAAAGATGCGGCACAGATTCAACTAACACAGAGACCAGAACTCGATATAAAAAACACCTTAATGTTTACTGCATCCAGTCACTACACTGCCCTTCCTCTTTATAGTCTTTCAGACTGCAAAAACTCCTGTTTTTCCAACTCAACCCAAGACAATCAGGAGCTCCTACTAAAATCAAGCTACTTCGACATTTGACAAAACAAGCACATTATTTCAAACATCTGCCCATTTTCTGTAACCGCTTCCATAATGCTGATTTGTGGTGAGAATGCAACCTGTTCCAGGAAGCACAGGATAAAGGCTAGAAGGCACCTTGAATTGGCTCACGCATACGCGCATACGCACGCACACGCACGCACACACACACACACTCACACTCACACACGCACACGCACACACACACACACGCACTTTCATATGTCTGACAGGACTATCCATTCATTTATATGGGCACAACCCTAATCCCAGCTAAACAGGTAAATGACAGGGGCCGGTTGCACAAAACAGCTTAACTTAAGATATTCCAACAGTCCAAGGTTTCCTTCAAATAAAGTTGGTTGCACAGAACACCCATAAGATTTCCTTAAAATGTTCATTTGAGTATTTCAGTATTTCCCTATATCTTGGTCTTATATTTAAGGAATCCCTTAAGTTTCCTTAATAGTTGAACAAAACAGTTTAAGCATCAAATTAAGGGGGGAAAAAAAGCTTAAGGTAAGTCTGACTGTATCATAACCACAACATGGCTGAGTTTACAGGGATAAATGAAGAAAATAAATGCATCCTGAAAAGAGAGTCCTGGGACTGGGAGTATCCAATGAATACGATCAATGATCATTGACTGATTTTTACCTGACCAACAGGTAATTTGAGATTGTATTTATTTGGCCTGCGACAGGTTTATAATTATTAAATCTGGCTAGCAGACTGATCTTCGGGTTTCACAGAATAAAAAAAATGTAATGTTATCCCACTAATAAGAACTAGCAAGTTTCACCATGGGCACCGGCATTAGATATTGTACATTGGTTATGGAGTAAATTTTCTGATGCAGAAATATGGAAAGAAGTGCAAAAATGCATTTAAAGTAACGGAGATAAAACAATAATTCTACCTGCTCAATTTTTCCTCCACTACTTTGCCCGGTACTTTCCCGTATCTTCTTAGTTAGCGTCGCTGCTTGTTGTCAACCGTTCAGCAAAGTTTATTGCTATGTGCTCCCCTCAGTTGGTCCAAGTTGAGCTAAAAGTACCTACTCATAGTGAGCAAGATACACCAGGAGGAACTGTCCACAAAGATACGGATGCAGTGGGGACAAAATCTGGGCCTTTAAAGTTTTATTTATATTCGTAGACAAATAATACTTTTCATTTCACTCCTGTCATTAAACGTATATATAAATCACATTTTTGTTTTAATTATAGTCACACAAACAACCTCCATCAGGCTATATTCTCGTCAAGATTTCTATCAACGAAATTAACACTGGAGACAATAACGGGTATCATGAGGAGGTCTCCATGGAAACCGTACAATTTTGCAGCTGTAAAATGTCTTTCAATGCAGTAAATCCCTTATGATTTTTCCTTAACTAAGGAATCTTTTTAAGGGATTCTGTGCAACTCTAGTATCATATGAATTGGAAAACTTACGGTGTTTTGCACATCGTAGGGACATTTAGTCCACACAATGAGTTTGTGCGTGCATGTACTGTAAATAGCTATATGTTCCCACCTCGCACACAAAAATGGGCAATCTAACAAGCCAGTTCACCCGAACTGCATGCCCATCCCACCAACTGCACACACAGAGGCACCGATACACATCAAATCCACAGTACAGTACTGCGGTTACAGTACTAATAAGCCAATACTTTCTTCCAGAATACTTAAAGCTTGTTATTTCAGTTTTTTAAAAAAATGTCTGCATGTGTATTAAATGATTTAATGTATGAACCTCTAAAAATACACAGAATGTACAACAAAGCAATGAGTCATCAGCAAAGCTGCTGCAGTAGAGATGAAGACATTATTTGCCTTTATGCATTTTCACTCCATTTTACGTAGCTTACAGGACCAATCCTAAGCACAACCCCCTATTCCATCTGGCTTACGACATCAATCGCACCCCACCCCATCACAACACATCCGTTGACATAAAAATTCTCGTCAATATGTCATTTCTAGCAGTTTTCCTCTGGCATACTGGAACCAACCTGTATCCAAGCCATACCACAGAGAAAGACTAGCTACAGCGCAGTTCCAGTTCTCTTTGGTTTTCCACTGCAGAAGTGTTAGCTTGGTAAAGGGGGAGCCGAGTTTGGAAAGCGACAGTTAAGTAAAAACCAACAAGATGTTTGCTTATTGTTCACACAATGTACATCATGATTTACTATATGCAATTTTTGATTAATATTTTATTAGCGTGGGCTAATTTCTGATTCTTTGAGAATCAACTCGTTATACAAATATCAAATGGTAGCAAAATGAACATTAACTTGCATCAATTTACATTATGAATCCATTCTGTTTGGTTGTTCTATATATGAATCCATCATGATGTGCAATAGAAATAATGAATTATATGTAGAACACACCCCCTTTCCTTCAGATAATCCATGCGCAGAAAACTGGTATTGCCGTGCGTTTGAACTAATCAGATGATAGTGACGCATCCGGCTTGGTTTGGTCATGCTTCCAGCTAGCAAGCAGGGTCGTGTTAATGCGGGTACGGCTCGCATACTTGCGACGTAAAAGCACCAGTTGGCGGTATGGCTTGGTTCTTGGTGGCAATGGAAAAGCACCACTAGCAATGGGGGTGCCTTAAAATACTGAAAAAAATATGCAGCAAAATAAGCTTTATGCGAAAACGTGACATCAGTTATTTTTCTTTTTTTTGGAGCAAGCAGGGAACAAAACTCTAGAGAAACTGATATAAAAAAGTTGAAACATTAAGTCTAAAACATTTTTCCATCTTAATGTGACCTTAAAACCAACAAAAGAATAAAAAATTAGACCAAACAATTGAAATGAAAAAGAATTACCTTGGTCGCATTAGAGTGTATGGCCTTTAACCAAAATCACATATGAAAATCAAGTCCAATGGTTAACTAACATACACCTGGCATGAATGAAAATAATTCCGATGTCATATAAAAATCAGCTGTTCCAATAGGATTTTCTAGAAACTACTGTGATTCTAACTGGGATGGTGGTCTGCAAAGAGCTGAAATCATTGACAATCTCTTTTTTTTTTTTTAAAACATATTGATCAGTTATGTTACGGAAGAATACTAAACGCATGTACTAAGCATCACTGAAGAATCATCAACCAATGGGGTATACTAGGGGTAATGTTTTTCAGGCAGAGTCACAATCTTCAATTGCGATTTTTTCCTTGCCAGTTTTGAAGATAAAAATAATCTGAGATAGGAGTGCTGGTTCTCGAAAATGTTAGCAATCTCCATACTACCGATGTTGAATTCTTTTTAAGACCAACTCCATCATGTCTTTCATGCCACTACATTACGAGATAGTTGTGTGTTGCATGTTGGGACAACGGCGTGAAAGGGAGAGAGGAAGAAATGCAAGGAACTAGTTTGCTATTGCCGGTTAATTGGTGTGTAACTTTATATGTGTGTATGAGCCACAAAACTGCAACTAATAGATTCAGTACCTAATCACGATACTAATGATCTCTCCATTAAGGCACATTGTGAAGACATTTTAATCATTCACGATCTAATAGTCAAATTGCACACCCCTAATTAAAAAAATGTATTTAAAACATACAGCTGCAATTTCACGTGTCTATAAAACTATACTGGCCCCTATAAACTATGCTGAGAACTACTGAAGAAGAAAAAAAAACTGTTCCCGGGTTGAAACTAATTGCCGAACCCTGCTGTAAAGCATGGTCATGCATTGGACCCATGAGAGTATCACTATAGGGCGAAGAAGACGAGAAGGGAAGGAGAAAAAAAAAAAAAAAAAACCTATGAATGAAATACTACCTCAAAAAGGCAAATGTAATATTTAGCCAGCTTGAGTCAGCCAAGTTCAGTGTAAAATGACACTGATGAATAACATCGTCGAGGGGAGATTGGGCCAAAGAAAAAAATGGCACCAAATTCCTTCAATCACATATTTTTGGTGGGTTATTAATACATGCATGAGTTACTATTCCTGCAGATTGCACCGCTTTAAAAATAGGTTCCCTGGGTGATGTCAAGTCAGATGTCACAATCATGCCGCTTACTACCCCAGGTTTGGTTTAAAGGTTCTTCTGAAATAAACGTGCCTGAGATAATGCTATGCCATGACCTCGCAGACAGGACCTCTGGCTGAAGACAATATCCATTCAACAAGTGATAAATTCCATTTCAGGTATTATGTGACAACTTTGCGCAGTTTGACAATAGATCGCTGTTACAGTAGCGCATCCACTGCAAAGAAAACTAACAAATAAATTGCAACTGCTACAACATGAAACTTAACTAACATTTTGTTCTCATTGTTAAAGACGCACACACGCTATAATACATGCACACATCATTTAACATAGATGTGTGGGTGAATGCACTGTGGATTTGTTTACCGCTGCAGCCTGTAAGATAACATAAACTCTGCTTCACCCTGCTACTTGATAGTGCGCAACAATTTCAAAACTACTTCCAGACGTTAAAGTGTTTACAAACCATAATTATTAATGTTAATTTTATCAGGTGTCAAGTAACAGTTGGCGTGATTTGGTCAAATATGTCTGGAATAAGTGTGACTTTCCACATACTCATGTGAAGTAAAATGGGTTGTAAAGTATCTGTTGATGTCAAGTAATCTGACTTAAGATGTTGTCATATTTCGATAAACTAAATTTATAAATCATTGAACTCTGACAAGACTCACTTTCTTTTGTGACTTCCTTGTAATGACTATGCCAATAATGAGATAACACGGCCCAAAAGAAATGGTCTGAGCATATGTTTACTTTGTAACACACCAGTGCTAATTACTTTAAATATTATTTGACGAGCTACATTTTTGGTCTCCAATTATTTTTCAGTGTTTGCATTCAGAAAAACAAATTAAATCTATTACTACAACAGGAATCTTTTTAGGAACCAGGAACTTCGCTTGCTTTCACAGTGAAGCTTGCTGGCATTGATTAGCAGAATAATGTTACATTATTGATTTGCGGGCCAGATGTAATGAATTATAAGCATGATATGGACTGGAAAATATATTGTGGGCTGGTACTTTGAGACCTACTCTAAGTTGTCATCCATCCCATACTTTATGGGATCATCCTGTATTGTAAAATGATGCGTCTTGTTTTGAACTAATACAAGACATGATTCTTGGACCGCACAATCAACCCCCCCTCACTCATTAATTAATGAATACAACTAACACAAGTAGTTTATGCTCTGTTGTTTTGGGGTTGCGGTCTAGTTTCCTTGCTTACGAAATTATGTTCCAAGTTCAACCTACCATTTTTTTTGTCACTGTCATGCTTATTTAACATTAAGGTCACAGTTCCTGTTGTGTGGTGGAAAAGTGACAGATGAAAGTGGCCAGGAACTTCAAGAGTTCCCAGTTGAGACGGCCCAGTTGAAACCAGGAAGTGGATTCCTCAAACTCTGGGAAATCACACACTATGTGCATTAAAATGTATTTTATATTTTGCATATAAATCTAAGTATCAAAAGGTCTCACCTATGACTCAAAGGAAGAAAACGTAAAATTACTGAATTCATTTTAAATTAAACAAAATCAAAATATTAACAGATTCCAACATGCTTCCAAATCCAACAATGTTTGGACTGAAGAACAAACCCTGTTTTTCCAATGTCTTTCCAATGAAGCCGAAAAAGGGCCAAGTTCACATACACAGGCAATGAGCGGACAGTGTGGGAACAGCCCCCGGGCAAAAGCAGCATTTCATAATCATGCTGATAGGGAACTTTAAGGTACAGTTTTACACACACATAGGACTACAATACATGAAGGTACAAACTGCAAGTAATATATGATTCATTGCAATTACAGAATTAATCAAATTGCTGTATTTTTGAAATACAGAATAATTAGGCTACACTTGCAATGAAAATTCTCACCTTGCCAAGAATAGCTCAAGTATCAATTAGAATCACATAAAAACGAATATATCACGTCGACAGACAATGGAAAAACAAGGTAATACATGACTAGTGTGAGATACTGAGAATGGGGGGAGGGGGGGTTAACAATTAAAGCTATAAAAATGGGAGGGGAGACTTGAACCATCAGCACTGCAAGCATAAAGCAACAGTGCTACTCATGAGCCAACATTTCTGAGAGAACTTCCACAAATAGAAATCAGCGTAACACAAAGTCACAAGCAGTTAATATTTCAACCGTAAACTAGTCAGCGTTCTATTCAACAGCAAACAAATGATGCCAACTTGAAGGGTTTCTTAAGGTCTTTAATAGCTATATTCACCAAAAAAAAAAAAAACCATTTGCTGAAACAGTTGAAAGTCCAGACTAATTGTGCTGCCTGCAAAATTCCTAGGTGCAAGTAACCATGGCAACATCAAGCAGACAAATGTGTTGTGTGTAAACAGAACCAGTAAATTGTGAGCAGGGACCTCCGAGCCAGTCAAAGAAAAAAATGCCAAGACTTGATTTCAGCAAAGTTTTCATCATTGACTTCGTTTTACATTACAGTTGCAAAGGCAGTTAGAATTCAGTAATTTCTTTGAGATACTGTAGATTAACTTTCCTGAATTTGCAATATTTTGCAGAAACACTCTACTTTATCTTTAAAATGTAACATCTCCGTTGACCTCTTAAATATGGCATTTAGCTATGGAACTAACAAGTATCAAGATGCATTTCAAGGTTAACTCTGGTCACTACTGACTGGAGAATAAAAAAGGTAATTTCTTTGCATTTGACAGAAGGAAAATTTAATCAATACAGTCATGAACACTGTCTAATCACATGATGCATAAAGCACTTGGTTCACTTTTAAATAATTACTCAAGTATTAAAATTATTAATCACGAAGGCAGTAGTAAAAAAAAAAAACATACCGTTTCCTAACAGGGCAGGACACTGGCTGAGAGACACCCTCTGGCTGAGTTTCTCACCATCTGAAATACAGGGGCCAGTATTTAGCAACAAGTGGCATGCAAACATTTGCCAGGAAGATTATAATGAGGGGGCAGCAAGAACCAACATTAAATATAACAGGAACAAAACAGGAACAAAGAGCTTGCATCAGCTGACGTTTCGGGGTTGTTCACTAAACCATAAAGCCACACTGTGTTTAGCTGTGTTGGAGGTATGTGCAGAGGATCACACAGCTTCATGCTGAAGCTTAAAGCGACCAACACTGAGGAGGAAAATCAAAAGCTGCTCTCATGCTCTGCCATCCTACAGGGCCAGTGACGCGGTCAGGCTCCACTTACTGCACGGAGTGCTTGGATGGCACACTAGGTGAGAGAAAGATAGTAGAGAGGTGAGCTCCTGTTGGTTGGATGGGGGCTCCTCACACGCCCCGTCGACGGGCTGGTCCGCCCAGGCCACGCCCCTCTCCCTCAGGACCAGTTGAACTACAGCTTTATAATCGGAGTCGTTCTCTGCACTGTTCAGCCCAGAGGCCTTCAGTGCACAATACTGCCTGTGAAACGCTGGTAGCAAGGTGCCCATCATCCTGGAAGGGGAGAGAGAGTTCTCACCATCCTCACCAGGCAAACAGAAAAAAAACCCCGACCTGTGCGTATTTTATGTATATAGACACTTTTATATATACAATTGCAATTTGTCCGATTCTTCCTTGGGGTATGCAAGTGATAATTTGTTTCACAATACTCTACACATTCATTTCATTTGTCTAATGCAGGGGTGTCAAACTGCAGTCCTGGAGGGCCGGAGCCCTGTGTAGCTTAGTTCTTTCCCTGTTCCACCACAAATGATTCAGCTCAAGAGCTGTGTGATAATTGGCAAAAGGAGTTGAAGCAGGTGTGTTAAATGAGGGTGAACCAAAAACTGTGTAGGGCTCCGGCCCCCCAAGACTAGAGTTTGAGACCCCTGGTCTAAAGGCTGTATAAAACAATGACTACAGTTTTCCCATCTGTAAGGACTGAAAACCCCAAATGTTTCTTACTTTTGCATACAACTATTTTCCTGATCTTGGAGGCTAATAAGGTGAGTCGCATGCTTGATGTGAAGTTTCACATCCTCCACTTGCAACTGCAGTGTGTGGCATTGGCGATCTTTCTGGAGAACCTGCTGGAAATCAAAACAAGAGCAGGAAAGGTATGATAATAGAGCTGTTTACTCTGATGCTGCTCCACTACAAACGCGAACGCTGTAAAGACAGAGGCATGTTTTATGGTCTGAGAATGCACTTCCTGAGTAACCCGGTCCAATTTACAGCACCCAGAACCAAACTACCAAGTGTGGGTGCAACAGGAAGTGAGTCACAGTTCCATGAATCTTCCTAGAAAACGGGATAAAAGGGGGGGGAAACAGATACGGGTATAACTTGAGGTAACTAGCTGTGGGAGGGGGCAGCTACGACCAATTCACAAGAAAGTCCAAAATAAACACAGCTGTAATTAAAGGGACAGCAGAAGTTGAAAAACAAACCAGTTATCACATGGAGAATCCGCACCAGCAAGGTTTCAGAGCTCGTTAAAGGTTAATCGGCTGACATTCGGCAATTCCACAGCATAGGACTGGTCTGCGATAAATGCAGCACACCCGGGCGGATCACGGCGACGCCCGACTGGAGCTGCCCCGCCCTCACCCAGGGAACCTGGCCCTCCTTGGCCAGGAGTTTCATGTCGTTCTCGATACGGTGCAGCCTGCTCTCGTTTTCCTGGAAGCGTTGCTCGACTTCCTCCAGCCGCCTCTTGATGTGCTCTCGGTGGGTCAGCAGGGAGGCCAGCTTCCTTTCATGTTTGCAGGTCTCCTGAAGGAGGATGCGGTAATTATGACATTCTCAAAGGTCTGTGTGCAGACTGTGATGACATTAGATGGTTTGTTTGTTGGCTAAGACCGTGATAGTGTTAAATCTCCAAGATTCCCCAGTCCTCACTGATGCTTGAAAAAGATGCCATCTTAACATGTCAAAACGCAAGTTAGATAAAAAATTCCAATAACCCTGGTAAGTATGCATAATCTGAATTATTATTTTTGATTGCTTTTAATTTTGACCTGAAAAGAAAATTCTGAAAGAACAAACAGATCACTGAAAGGAGTTTAATTTTTGCTATGCCAATGACTATATCCTTTACATCACCATTATGTTGTGTGCTTTTATGGCCTGGTACCAGAAACACCAGTCCCATCTGCACTTTTGTTAGAAGCGTACTGATTCTTACGGCCTGGAAATGTACCTTCTCTGCTTTGTCTCCAGCACAAAGGAGCTGGGCCTGCTGGTGGATCTCCTCGCGGTAGCGGCGTCGCAGTCCGTTCTCCTTCAGCTGCCTCTCCAAGTATAGCATGTCCTGCCGGATCTGGGCCCGATCGAAGAATACGCTCTGCAGAGACTCCGCCACCCTGACGACATACGAGTCACACCAATGTTCTTCCACAGCCATAAAATTCTTTGGCTGAAGCATCTCTAAACGCTCACTGAACATGAGTAAAGGCAGCTACATTTAAGCTATTACACTGTTGTTAATGATTCACAATTACATCTGAGTTTAAAAGGCAAATTTAAATTACCCAGACATTTTTAAGATTGCTTGTCTAACATTCAAATATTTCACACATGTATGCATAGTTTTACTATATCTAACCCTAGAACGATATACTAGATTTATATCATTCCTTGCTATGCATAAATATCACATGAAAACATGACTGAACTGGGACAATGGGGAGACATCAAAAAAAAAAAAACTCAACTGGCTGTCATATTAACAACATTTGGTGGGGGACAAGTTATTTGAACCCTAATGCTCTGATAATACGCTGCAGAATATAAAGACAGATCCATGAAATGAAGGGTTTTCTTTTTCAAACATGCCGCTTGCTTCACAACTTTCTGGAAAAAAATAAATAAGCATGGAAATCATTGCAGGGATGTAACTGTTCTTTTTAACCCAACCCCCTTGAAGCAAGAGCTGTGGTGGCCTTGCTGCACTCCTTAATTTTTAATAATGTGAGAAAACGCCCAATCTCTTCAGCATGATCCCGAATTCCGATGCCGCTGAACTGAACGTGTGGGAGGCGGCTAAGGTGTACATACACAAGCTGTCCTTGCTAATCTGTTCTAAACAAACCACATTTCACTCATGGCAGCTCAGCAATTTGACAGACTGCTTCATTCTGCGGTTTCTCTGGTGGTCACAGACCTCGGTCCTCTGGGAAGCAGTGTGCCGTCAAACAGGTGGCAGCAGTTTAGGACAAAAAAAAATTAACTGATAGACATCATATTCTACAGAGTTATCGATGAATCTGTTTACCAGAACAATGACTTGGGAATCGGGAGGTTAATTATACATGATGCTGATATCAAAGCAAAGGTCTAAACCATTGGTTATGTTGCAAAACACACACCTGCAATTAATCTCTAGATAAAAAAAACACACCCCTAAAGGTACCATATTTATGTTAACAGCAGCCTAACATCAACCCCTTTGAAGAGGCTGAAGAGGCCCTTTGAACTCCACCACAAATGCATATTTTGACAGCTGAACGTCACTGAGATAGGTATGAAGACCACTTTCGGTCTTGTCTCAAAATTGAAAGCATTTCTACTGTCTTGAATAGATCTCAGACTATGGTTCGGACTGATCATTTTAGAGTTAGACGCAAGACTTTAAATTATTTTTCTCATATCCCCACTCCACTCAAAATGATAAAATTAAATTATAAAATTAAACAAAATTATTATTCACTTTCATTTTACTGGCTGTATACTAATTCTACTTTATTTTATTTTTGAAGAGGCAGTGCTACAATTCAACACTACCTTGGAAATCACTATAGGACAGACTGCGAATGAAGCCTGCTATTATGGAGCCACACTTTATGGGATCATCTTGTACTATAAAACGCTATGTCTCATTTTATCATGCATCTGAACCACATAAAATTTAACAGGTACAGTTTAATGCATAGTGATTCCCACATGAAAATATTATTCCTTTGTAGCAGCCCTTTTCCCTCAGTGCCGACCCTAATCACAGTGGTATTGAGGTGGGGTTACCGTTACATCCCTTGATGAATCTCTTAAGACCGTGCTTACATAATACAATTAACCTTTTCGGACTCGCCTCCCTTGGTCTTAAATTGGACATAATGTAGATGCTCTCGTTCTCATCACTACTGGACACAAAAACCATAGATTGGAAAGACTCACTTTTTAACCTCTGCTTCTTTCTGGACCGTCACAGGATTTGAAGCCGCTGGGGCCGAACTATATTTCTCCTCGTACTCTTTCAACTTCTGCTTCAGCATGATGATCTGCGAAACGAGAGTGTGCCGTCTCAAGTTAGAAAGATGTCATAGAGGATACATAACTCCCAGTGCCAAAAGAGGAAGGTGAAGGACAACATTAACCTGCTTGTTAATGATTAATTATTGACAAAAGGGAATCATAAGCTCTGTAATTACCTCGGCTTGCTGCTTCTCACAGATCACTGCATACTGACTGATGTGACTGTCCAGGCTGACCACATTGCTCTTCAGCTACATCACACAGATAATAACCAGGTAAATGCAATCTTGACACAGAATAGCTAGGGGTCAAAACATTTACCAATTACAGCAGTGAATACTTACAGAAGACTTGATTTCTTTTGCTCTGTTGGCATACTTGAGTGTGTTGTAAGTATCCTCGTACGACAGAGCTGAGGGACTAACATTAGCAATCATGATGGTGCGACAATTTCCCCCTAAAGAATCTTTTAGCAGCCGAGTGAGCTTGCTGTCCCTATAGGGTATGTGGGTTTTTTTGCTCTGCAGATAAAACAAAACAAGTGCACAAGTAAATTATTCACCCATGGCAGCTCAATCCCAAGTGAACACTTGATCTGATAATCTTGTTTACCCTTCATTTTTAACAGCCGCTCAATTATGTGCCTCTGATGTTATGCTTGCCATTGAGCTGATCGCGTCTAAAACCAGAAGTGCATTCAGAGAACAATGATACAAACTGCACTCAAATGAACTCCAAAGAGCAATTTATAAATCAAAGTATATAAACCTCTTTAAAAAGGGACTGTTCCCTGGAAATTCCAAATGAAGTATCTGTGAAATAACACCAAATGGGATCTGAAGGTTGCTGGTTCACGTCAAGTGGAAATCTGTTGGAATGTTTTATGCAAAGCACTTCATCTGAACATATGCAGTAGAAAACATTCATCGGTGTAAACTGTGAGCAGATTTGATTAAGAGTTTCAAATAACCAACTATATATCAGCCACAGAAGTCAGACATTAAACCATGGAAAATCCATTAAAAATAAAGCATTTAAATGCCATGGTTAAGCAAATGACCTATTACATTGACAGTGAACTACAGATGAGTCATTAAGTTAACATAAAGCATAAAACTAAACAGGTTTAGCATCTAAAGGACAAGAAACTTTGGCAAAAACAGCCAAAATTGGTGTACGCCACAACGTGCAAAGTATGCAATGGCTTTCATTTACTCCATATTTCAAAATTATGTACATTAAATATTCTGGTTTCAGTATCAATTAAAGAGTTCAGCGGTCAAAGGCAACATGGCTAAAAAGTGATCACAATATTGCTTACATTCATACACAGCATCCTCTAAATTGTTTTTAAAAACATTTAAAAGCAGACTGACCAGAAGATTAGGAACTACAAAAACCTCATAAAGATACACATGCTGCCAGCACATTCTACACAAAGTAGAAAAATTAACAAATAAATTGTAGAGTAAAGGAATAGGAAAATGTTATTGCAGTGAGAACTAGACAAGTAAGCAGGCCATTTTTATTCCCAAAATTTACTTCCTAAACATTCCTGACAAAGCTGGAATTCTCCCTCATAAAACATGAGTATTTCAGTACAATCATCAGTGAGTCAGCATTTTGTCTCTTTCTCTAAAAGTCAGCCAAAAGGAATGAATAAAACAGCATAAAACTACTTTGGGGGGTGTAGGGAGTCGTGAGCTTCTTTCTGTCTTATAAAAGTACACAATACAGTTAAAGTAAACTTTTCCCCATTTAAGCAAGGTCAGAATCTCACTGCAGGAATGCTGCATTTGATAACATTTTTTATCTCAATATGGACTGCCTAGATTCAACATGAAAATTTGTCAGAAATTATTAATTTAACCTGTACTGCATACGCGTTTTGAATCTATTGAAAAACTAAGGCAGCAAGAAGGTCCTCATTAAAGAAAGAAAGAAAAAAAAAGCGAGACCTTGGCTTCACACAAACAGATTTTACTGTATGACATTTCACCTTAGTGCATGTGTACATGTACGCAGAGAATGACAATGAAACAGCTGTCCTTACAAATGGGGTTGTTCTGGTTTTAGTGTGTGCAATGCCACATTATGCACATGCAAAGCTATGCTGCGAGCTGACCATAACGGGTCTCGCAGAGAGCGAACGTCTCATCCCTCGCGGCGATGAGACTCGGATCGCATTACGGCACGGAGGTGGCATGTTCAGACAGCAGCCTCAGAAAGCCAGCAGCCTCCTTGCACTCTCCCCAGGGGATGCCACGGGCCAAGTCACCTTATTGATGGCTTAATATCTGTGACTGATGATTACAAGCGCCCGAACCCACCACCCCAGTTTGCTGTAGAGGGCCTCATGGCTGTGGGCTTCAAGAAACAGGAGGAATATGCTAATCAAACAAATACCACTATAAAACACCATAAAGCCCTCATAGAAAAACACCACAGTCACTACAACTAGGATGTCTGCGTCAGAGGATGGCATTAACGCTGCTAGCAGGTTTTAGCTTGAGACTATATACAGACATACAGAGGAGAGGAGAGAGCAGAAGTACAAACTGATTTCAGAGGTTAACGTGGACGGGTGGACACCAAGGAGATGGGCCTAGGATGCAAAAGAAATGTTCTAAGGAAATCTTAGCAGCATAAGTTGGAAAAACCAAACTTCCAAGCTCAAGAAGGAACAAATATAGAAACCTTTTTGGGAGAAGTGCTATAATTGCGACCGATGTAAAATACTCAGGGGAAAACACACATGCATATCATACCAAACTTAGTCAAAAATGCCTACTTACTAGGGGTGTAAATCACTGCTTTCCGGATATGATACAATATCGATTCCTTAAGCCAATGGTACAATGGTTTTTTTTTTTTTGGATACCCCAGAAATTCCCACGATATCATACGATACGTTTCGATTCAGTTCGATAGTGAGGTTAGTAGAAATGATGAAATTTCACAATCCTTTACATTTCAATGAATTAAAAAAGGCAAATATAATTAGCATTTTACTGGGAACTGTAATGGTTGACTGACTGATGCGGCAAAGGCACTTTGTATATGACATGGTGGAGAAAAAAAAAAAAAAAACAGTTCTCCTCCCATTCCGTATGGAAGTGGTAAGTTTTTGGCTTCTTTTTTGGTGCAGCTCTACCATTTCCTAAAGTTTAGGTTTTAGCTACTTTTTTGGACATTGTCAATCCACGCCCCTAGCGGACACTTCAAGCGGTCCAGTGGACGTCGGGATTCGACATTCAGAAGATGTCATAAAAACTTTCATTCTGGCTCCTCAGGGGATGTCTTTTCTACGTACATTGAAAAGACGTCGTTTAGGCGTATCTTTGGGCAACTAGGCGACTCGATAGCTTGCTAGAGTTTTGCAGCAGCTGGCGCGTTCAACCGTCCTCTTTTTCATGCCATGTGATCTACCCATACTACCTTTTGCGATCGACCAATAGATCACGATCAACGTACTGGGCACCCCTGGTGTAGACCATGTATACGTCGGGATGGATCATGAAAACAATACTGGAACCGGCGAGAGGGGGGAAAAAAAAAAAACCACGCATGCATCAATATTTATGCGGCCACATTGATGCATCGGATCGTTTGCATTGTCACACCCCTACTACTTACATCAACAGATCAACGCCTTCCCATCAAGCCCTTATGATTCTCGCACTGCTCACTGCAACGTGCCGTGGAGACACCATCCAACGGCTGGCTTACCCATCCATCCTCTGTCATTCTAAAGTTTCAATGAACAAAAGGTAATTACGTGGAAAGACAATCACGCATACAGCTCAAATTGAAGCATTGACAATGACATACAGCAGCGGCCCGATTTCAACAGTACTCCCCCAATTCTGATAGGTGATCAGTAAAGCAGTATGGAAACAAGTCTGCCTCAAACAGAACACTACATAGAGAAGACTATGAGTGACTGAACCAGGGACGGTCTTACTATTATGAGCAAAGTTACTAAAGGATCAATTTTGTGTAGCTGCCAACAAAGAGAAGCCCATTATTATGTGCCAGCAGAACCATCTGTACAAATATTGTTTCAAATATCATCATCATCATCATCAGAAACAAAAATAGATTCAGGCCATCATATCCAGTTAGGCAGCACATTAAATCACTGCTGTACAAAGACTAGAAAATTAAAAGATGGCTTGTGTGATCAGTGTGAAATATGACAAAACGGGAAACTGTGAAAACTAGAGGTTCATGGTTATGTATACATTGAAATACATCCCAGAATTCCATCTTCCTCCTTGATTGCAGCAATGCAGTAATGTGAATATATGGAGGCCTCTAAGTAAACACACACATCCTCTCACATTAGGGCACCATTATCCATGAGAACCCTTATGTCATGCAACACATATGAAGGCGTTCCAGCTGTCACAAACCACATGACATCAACCCTTGTTTTTAAACTTTACTGCTACATAATCTATCCATCTTCCATAATACTGCAACATAATCTATCCATCCATCCACCCTCCACTTCAGCTAAAGCAGTACAGGGCGTCAGGTACACCCTGAGTGAGATTAGTCAATCGTAGACACATGCACACACCCATAAACACACTTCATGGGTGATTTAAAGACTCCAAATAGTCTCCAAACTCCACACCTGCAGAGTGCAGGCAGGATCCATCCCTTAACACCATGATGGAACATCGACACCCCCTGTGCAAACATGCCACCACCCCCCTCGGTAACATTACAATATAATTTTTGATTAACAGACTGAATCAAGGTCCAAAAATGAATCCTGGAGGTACCCTTTAGCCAGCAGCTGTGCGAGTTGGAGCTTGTCTGAATACAACATCATACCCAGTGCAGGATTCCAAATGATTCAATCTGACCACGAGCACCATGGCAAATCCTTTAAGCTTACCCTGCATGTTTCTTTCTGGAGGTTACATTTGCTTCCTCAAGAGTCAAAGATCTACTCTGATAACCGTTGTAGCAAAATATTTTTGCATGGTTACTGAACCAGTCAATATGCAGTGCCTGTTTCAATGCTATTGCCTGTATTTTACAAGTTTTCCAAAACCAAAAAGAAATTGGTGCATATCCAGCAAAACCTGTTCAGAGACCATTTTCACTGAACACTTGCACAAATCATTCAGCTTATGTAAACCTTTGATTCACTAAGGAAGGGCTGATTGGGATTAAGAAACCCAGATATATGTATAATCTCAACAAAAAAACTGTAAATGGCACTATTACAGGCATATACCATACTGAATTACTATACACAAAGGGGGAAATAAAGAATAACATAAACAAACCCATGTTCGCAAACATCTTGCAGTCACAGTGTAATGAGATTTCCATGTAATACACCTTAACTGTTCTAATTGTTCCAAGAATAAAATCTGGATGCAATTCAGCCAATGTTGATGGCACATGGGACTCAACACAGCAAGGGGATCCCACACACAGACTAAAACCTCAGGAGATTGCTTTCATTCCAAAGGAACAATACATATCATGCCATGTTGTACTCTTTGCATATCCTGTGTGATGTGAATTAGAACACCCGTATATCCCCTTCCTAAATAAGTTTGGTCCTACTGCTTTTTTTCGTGTTGTACACAGAAAGCACACACATTCATTCAAGTTCTTCCCCAAGATTTTCTATGATGGGGGTACAACATAGCCATTTTACAGATGGGATATCACTAAACGAGCAACACTGTAAAGGTGAACAGTCAAAATATAAGGTGTATAAATAAGCCTGTGGCGATAAATCAATTAACTGCATGATAATTAAAATGAGGTCAATGATTTTTCTGGCCGTGAATTTTCATTTGCATGCTTGTTTGTTTTCCTCGTCTCTCTCTCTACCAAATGGGAATATCGGGTGTTTTTAGTAAACCGGCCATTTGGCTCAGCGCACCAAGAAGAGCAGGCTCTTTTGGCTCCTAAACGGCTCTTTTTAAAAAACCCCGCCCCTCTCTTGTTTAACCTGATGCAGATTCGCGTGACCTAATTGTTAAAAATAAGACGCTGTCTCGTGGGGGGGCTTCTTCGGAAGACACCGTGTTCCGGCCACTGTCATCTTTAATGTTGAGGCAGCTCAAAAACCTGGACAATTCTATAGACATTAATAAAACGGCTCTTGAACAAGAGCCGGCTCCCATCGTTCACTAAAAAGTGTCGGCTCAAAAAACCGTCTCGTTCGCGAATGACACATCACTAGCAATGGCATGAACTCTCGTGTCAGTGGGCTCTTTGCACGTCAGCTTCTGCGTTCCTGGAAATGCGGCTCACTCATTTCCGGTCTATGAAAAATGACATTGGTTTATACATGCCATTTACAGGACTTGCCTAAACGTATGACGTAAATCGCTTTTGTAAATCCTTCTCCAAAGTACCAACGAGTGAATTAGAGAATGGCTTTAAGATGTCTGCCTTGCCTTACATCCACAGATACGAAGGGGAGGCTTATTCTTTCAACTTTGTGGCTGGCGTTAGCTATAGCTTATGCTAATAGACGTTTACTCCCAGACAGTAATAGTGTATGCATGCGGAAATGAAGTAACTATGAACATCCCCAGTCATTCTAGCGAAGAATATTTAACTTGGTATGTTCTATACTTGCTTAAGTACACATTGCGTTAATCTGTGTTTGCTATTGTTAGTGTCAAACAGAAACACGGGAACGAGAGGTTGCTGCTTCAGCTCCTTGAAGAAGCACAACAAACATCACAGTGTAAAAGCATGGCAGCACAGGAAATTTGTCAGAGTTCTAATTAAAGCTGTTCAAAATTCAGATTTGTGTTATATAGACTCCATCCGTCCATCATCTCCCGCTTATCCAAAGTCGGGTCGCGGGGGCAGCTGCCTCAGCAGGGAAACCCAGACTACCCTCTGCCCGGCCACTTCGTACAGTACAGGGAGGCGTCCAGGAGGCATCCTAATCAGATGCCCGAGCCACCTCATCTGACTCCTCTTGTACCCGCAATCTTGTTCTTTTGGTCACTACCCACAGCTCGTGACCATAGGTGAGAGTAGGAACGTAAATCGGCTGGTAAATTGAGTGTTTCACCTTTTGGCTAAGCTCTTTCTTCACCATGACAGACCGATGCAGTGCCCGTATCACTGCGGATGCCGCACAGATCCGCCTGTCGACCTCCTGCTCCATCTTCCCCTCACTCGTGAACAAGACCCCGAGATACTTAAACTCCTCCACTTGGTGGAGGACCCCATCCCCGACCCGGAGAGAGCATACTGCCCTTTTCCGGCTGAGGACCATGGTTTCGAATTTGGAGGTGCTGATTCTCATCCGCCGCTTCACACTCAGCTGCAAACTGTCCAAGCGAGAGCCGGAGGTCAAGTTCTTATGAAGCCAACAGGACCACATCATCCGCAAAAAGCAGAGACCTAATCCTGAGGTCACCAAACCAGACACCCTCAACGCCCTGGCTGCGCCTAGAAATTCTGTCCATATAAGCTATGAACAGAATTGGTGACAAAGGGCAGCCCTGATGGAGTCCAACCCTCACCGGAAACGAGTCTGACTTATTGCCGCCCATACAGACCAGACTCTGGCACTGGTCATATAGGGACCGAACAGCCCTTAAAAGGAAGCCCGGCACCCCATACTCCCGGAGCACCGCCCACAGGACTCCCATGGGACACGGTCAAATGCCTTCTCCAAGTCCACAAAACGCATGTAGACTGGTTGGGCAAACTCCCATGAACCCTCCAAAACCCTGCAGATAGTATAGAGCTGGTCCACTGTTCTACAACTGGGGTGAAAACCACATTGTTCCTCCTGGATCCGAGGTTCGACAATCCGGCAGACCCTCCTCCCCAGAATCCCCGAAAAGACCTTACCCAAGAGGCTGAGGAGTGCTCCGCCCCTCTCTTCACCCAAGTGTCCAAGACATGCGGCCGCAAGTTCGACGACACGACCACAAAGTCGATCATCAAACTGCGGCCTAGGGTGTCCTGGTGCCAAGTGCACATATGGACCTCCTTATGCCTGAACATTGTGTTCATTATAGACAATCCGTGACGAGCACATTAGTCCAACAATGAAACACCACTCAGGTTCAGATCGGGGGGGCCGTTCCTCCCAATCACGCCACTCCAGGTCTCACTGTCATTGTCCACGTGAGCATTGAAGTCCCCCGGGAGAACAAGAGTCCCTAGGTGGAGTGCTCTCCAACACCCCTTCTAAGGACTCCAAAAACGGTGGGTATTCTGAACTGCCGCTTGGCGCATAAGTGTAAACAACAGTCAGGACCCGTTCCCCCCCCCGCACCCGAAGGCGAAGGGAGGCTACCTTCTCGTCCACTGCGGTAAACCCCAATGTACAGGCACCCAGCCGGGGAGGCAATAAGTATGCCCACCCCCGCTCGGCGCCTCTCCCCACAGGCAACTCCAGAGTGGAAAAGGGTCCAACCCCCCTCAAGGAGACTGGTTCCAGAGCCCAAGCCGTGCGTCGAGGTGAGCCCGACTATGTCAAGCTGGAACTTCACAACCTCGCGCACCAGCTCAGGCTCCTTCCCCATCAGAGGTGACATTCCATGTCCCCAGAGCTAGCTTCTGTAGCCGCAGATCGGACCACCAGGGTCCCCGCCTTTGGCCATTGCCCAGCTCACATTGCACCCAACCCCTATGGCCCCCTCCTATGGGTGATGAGCCTCATCAAAGCTTGTGATGAACCGCCATAAAACGAGCTACGGAGATGCTACGGTGAACGCTTTCAGACAATATCGCGAAAATGCAGCGTATAAATAAAACTGAATATTTAGGTACACCATTATACTATATTATATAGCTTATTTTAGTTATTCACAGTTCAGTAATTTAATTTGTACAGTACTGTAATTTGAAAAGCGTTTTAAATGGCTGTACAATATTTTGCAATCAAAATAAGCGACGCTGTCCGTTTTAATACCCAGTATTCATGTAGGAAATGTACGTGTCAGACTGAGATATGTAGAAGAAAAAAATCAGTTAAGATGATCATCCGATTATAATTATCAATTTTGCCCAAGCAGACGTGTTCACTATAAGCGGTAAAATAAAATGTGACAATAAGTTATATAAATGTGAGTATAAATATGCGGGATTGCAGAGGTGTGGGTGGAAACTTAAAACTTGACTGTATTTTGAGGACGTGGTGCAATTAGGAATTTATTATTATTGTTTTTTTTAGCTTCTGAAAGACAAGTTTATCCTTTCTTGCCCTCATAGTTACTCAGACCGGAAGCAAGTGAGCCGTATTTCGCACTGGCAGATATGACATCACTGCTTTATGTGCACAATATTATTAAACGACAATATTATTGTTTATCGCAATAATTCTAGGGACAATTTATCGTCCAGCAAAATTTGTTATCGTGACAGGCCTACGTATAAAAGCCAAAGACATAATGAAAATAAAATAAAACCAGCCGTTGACATCCCATTCAGGAAATACCACAGCCTTGTGACGCATAGGTAGGGTTCAGGCCCCGTGACCCTCATCTGGATAAGCCATTAGAAGATACATTTTTGAAATAATCAAGGAACGTGGCAAAGCAAGTAAAGAATTTGCAAAATGTATCAGACATGCAAATATCCAAAATGTATGATTACAAGAGAAGGCTCAATAATATTTATTAAGAAAACACTATGGTGATAATCTTTGTAGCAAGATGCTTTTGGGAAACACCCCTCTTTTGTAGCACAACAGCTAAGACTCTGAGGTAGCTAATTAGCTAGCTAACTAATGTTAGCCTAAGAGACAGACGATATCAGTTAACATATCACTATCAAACGAAATCCAGCCGGAAAAAAAAAATCTAGATAATGGCATCGGCCCAATGTGTCAAATATTGCCAGCCAATATTTAAACTTTTTCAATATCCAAACTTGGCAGCTCCACTATCGTACTGCCCCAACTACTACCTCAAAAAATATTTTAAAATTAAGTGACCGCTACTATTTCATCTTAATAAAGAAGGCGCCAATTTAGAATTTAAGTGAAAAGAGAAAGCAAGTGATTAAAATATCGGAACCAACATTAAAATTAGGTTTAACAGGATTAATGGCTGCAAATCCAAAAAGCTATATTAACTGGCAAGTGGGAAATCAGTGAGCAACTGGACTTTAAGACCTGTAAATGGACTGTGTCAGAATTAATAAGTCAAAGTGACAGCTAGGAAAGACCCCATTACCTACAGCAGTGTGTTCCTGACACGCTGCATCACTAACATTATTAAAAGGCACATATCAGACAGTTGCGATTCATCCGACATTATGCTGTTCTGGAGTGGCAGTCTATTTATCACATACAAGAGTGAAATAATATAACACACAGCACACATTTACACACATCTGAGAATCCATCATAAAAAAAAACAATGTGAATGCAAAGAGGGGTTTTGACATCTGCCATCCAACATGCTACGGACAGAGCAAAGCCGGGTCATACCTTTGGATCTGCCAAGGTGTTGATGACGTTTCCCAGGGCTAAGAGTGAGCGATTGATGTTGGCCCCCTCCCTGAATCGGGCCCCCTTCGCATTGGTGGCACTGGCTCGCTCTGAGCCAGCAAGGTCAATGAGGCACATTTTAGCCACCTTTACGTTGGGGTTCAAGCTGGCCGTTTTCTCCTGTTGCCTTAGATAGATCTGTGAAGCAAACGAAGAAAACGATTACAATCTTTTTTTTTTTGCATTGATTACCATGTTCCAATGCACCAGGGAAGCCCCTTTTACTGTCAATATCTATTCAATTTCCAGTGTACATTTTGCTAACACTTAATAGGTTTAATGTCAAATGCACATTGCATATTGTAATTATGATTTCCTGTACTAGGAATTACAGGGTTTTATTTCATTCCAAGCTGTAGATATAAAAATAGACTGTTCACAGCAATCGCCATTCAAAAATCTAGACACCAATAAACTATTTTTAATGATGCTCTATGATTAAATGTTTTGAATTCCATATAGGACTAGCGATATAGTAAGAGATTTTACTCTGATCGTTTTTTTCCATATCAGTCAATATCGATAGTTAACACAACATAGTCATATCTTCATTTCAATGCCTCATTTAGTAAAATCGCTTAAAATTCCAATTAAATAGATTCAGAACATGGATCACAATAGAATGGCCTGAAAAATGTAATATAATTTTAATAAATTAGTGTTTATGATTGTATGCACTTGCATTACGTATGTTCTGCTGGATTACAATGCTTCTAGTGGTGAAAGTATTTCCAGTTTTGGTTGGCACGTGTTTTCGGCAGAGTTTACAGCGCACAACACCAGTCTCTTTCTTCGCCTACACTTGAAGTTTCCTCTAAGGGAGTGCTAATCTCTCCCATGATATTGCCAAAACAGCTTGTGGCAGGCTCCGCTAATTCAAGAAACCATTTAGGAAGTCAGCTGGGTGCAGACTGCCCATTCGTAATAGACTTTTGTGTCACTGGTTAGAATCGTGTTAGCTTCTGTGATGTTCCTTATCTACAGTTTAGTGAAATTACTTATTTTCTTATCATTTTAATTTTATATGACTAACGCTGATAAATTTAGTTTATATTGCCCAGCACTAATTACAATCATTGCATTTGTGTATGATTCAGTAAAAAAAAAAAAATTTCAATAACTGAACAATGGATAACACATTGTAACAAACACAAATGATGGGTTAGAGTATTTTCCCCCTATTATTAATGTTCATTATATTAGCATTTGAGTGGTAAACATCAAAGGAGATACTTGTAAAGGACCCTTCTTGGATATTTATTCATATATCATTTTTGATTGTGTATTTCAGGAATTCTGAAATGTTTTGTATGCATGTAAAACTAAAGAAATGTAACCCCTTGACTGTGACCACGCTGTCACTGTGGAACTGGATATGGATGTGTGAGGAGTACGAAAAGGACCAGCACAAAACCTGCATGCGTGTACCTGAAACACGGCGTGAGATCGTGACGAAGAGGCGTTCACATCGGTCGGGTGTTGTGTTCTGTTTTTGTTGCCATAATCCAGTGCCTCAAGGATGTGTTCGGCCGATTTGGGCTAGAAAGGAATCAAATGACAATTTTTATAACTTATGTTGATGCAAAAGTCAGGGGGTGAGCAGACGTTTTGGTTTCTCGTTCCCATAGTAAATGCATTTAGAATGACGCACAGCTCTGCTCCTATGGTATAGGTATATATCCCTCGCAACACCGGTTTTCTTACATGTACGTTTTAGCCAAGCTCACACGAAATGAGTTGTCTTTTTGTTCTATTCCTCTCTACTACTCGTCTTATACTAGTGTCCACTTTAAAATAAAGCCCCTAGTCGTATCCTTCGATCCCCACGTCATGAGATTCTGTCCTGAAAATTAGCTCACCTGGAGCAGGACTTACAGTGCATTCATAAACATTATAAATCTTTTCTTCAGTTATATTGAACAGTTATATTGCATGGAATTCTGACCCATCCGATATAAAATTTCATTTTCACCTGATACCACTCTGACGGATGGTGGATTGAACTTGGATTTTCTAAAACTGCTCTTTTTTAAAAAACCATTGCAAATTTTCCACTTGCAATGCCATGGAGAGCAAAATTAGTACATGCTGTGATAAAATTAAGTGACATCTACTTCACTGATGCAGGGCAGAATTCTTTAAAGGACATTATTTCATGTAAAAAAAAAAAAAAAAAAAAAGTCAGTGCTTGCAGTTGATGGTCATTTGCTTCTTTGGTGAAGGGTTGTTTCCTACCTGATGAAGTGTGAGACCCTGCACCACCACACCTTTAGCGCTGTCCTCGCGGACAGCAAGAGGCCCGGAGTTAGCCAACAGGTCGCGAATCTGCTCATTATAGACCTTTAAATACAGAAGGAAAGATAGCATATCTTGAACCACCATCTCTGGCACATTAACTTATTCTCTGCCAACATGAACAAATAAGCCGTCAATAAGATTTTGCTCAAAAACAACATTTCAGCTAGCGATACCCACAGGTGCTTTGCCAGCTCTTTTTGAAGTGGAGAGGGCAGCCTTGATCAAGGATTTTTAAGGAAACTTACAAGATGAAGAAAGACAAAGGACTCACCTCAAGATAAGAGAAAGCGAGATCAAAGACTTTTTCGTCTCGGACTTGATCGATTCGGCTGAAGAGCTCCTTCATCGTGAGATACATGACCCCAGGATCGCTTTCGTTGCCCAGCATGGTGTGAGTCTTTCCTGCTCCAGTGGCACCGTAGGCAAATACTGCAGGTGTTTATGGGAGATTTACTTAAAAATACAACAAAATCTCATCCTTAAATACCCCAGAGAAAGAAAGAAAAAAAACTACCCATTCATTTTCACTAACAGCTCATCTAATTACATTTCCATTAAGGCCGCATGACACAGTAAAACCTTGAATGCCTCAACTCGACCAACTTAGGCATCGAATGGCGAATCGGTCTGTTAAATTTTTCTTTTTCCTTGTACCTTGACCGAAATCTTGGAACTTGACCGTTCCTGCTTAAATTTGTATGGGTTAAGATGTGTTCGACCCTATCAATTCAGACCTCAACGGGTCATTTGAGACAAATCTAACCGCAGCTGAAAAAAAAAAACAAAAAACAAAACAGACCTGCTAAAACTTGTATGGATTGAGACATGTCTCGGATGGGCGATGAAACGAAGGCAAACGGACCTACTGGGGTGCTTATGCCATAAATCGATCTGAGCCTTATGGTTCCTCTCGACAGAGTTTGATACAGTACATTTAGTGATGCAGTAATAATGTCCCCTAAGAAGGTGAGCAGTGATAGCAGCAAACCAAAGAGGAAATTAGTGAGAGTAACTGTAGAACTTAAAAAGGAAAATTATAGTGAGACTTGAAGGTGGTGCATGTGTGTCTGCTCTCGCTTCGGAGTGTGGGACTGCCATTCGTTTTATGTTTATTTCTTTTGTACGTGTGGTTTTTCATGTGTGTATTAGTTTTATATTGATTTTCCATGCATTTTATCATTAGTTAGGTGGGAAGATAAGTTTAAATAGGCAATCACGGGTCAAGAACGGATTAATTAATTTATATTATTTCTTATGGGGAAATTCGACCAAGTTGCAACTTCACCAGAAATTAAATTTGTGTTCCAAGTTGCCATTGTATATCGTTTCAGCATCATCACTGCAATGTGCGCATGCACAATAATCACATCGCATTTGTCAGTACTGCTTTGTGTCTGTTGTCAACTTGCGGCAACAAGCCCAACTCATATTGGCGACAAGGTACATCCTGCTTGGGATGTTAGGCCATTTTATGGCACACACACACACACACTCTGTACATACACAGCAAACAATTCATTCATTCAAGCTACTATGCCACACTAACTAGAAGCACATTAACTCAATTTCATCAACATAATCAGCTAAATATTAAAAGAATAATTATACTGCTCATCATCTGCTTCCTGGGATCAACTGACAACCAATTTACAATGAGTGTGAAATTAGCCTGTACAAAGAGCTGTAAACATTGCACAATTATAACCCACATTAATTCCCTTTTAAGTTCTCTCTAGTAATAAGAAAAATACCTAAAACACATGGTAATTTCTCAAACTGCAAGACTAATGTTGAAGCATTACAATGAATAGGCAAGCTAATTACCATATACAATTTCACACAATAAAAAATTCAAAAGACTCAATTATACTCAGATTACAGGAATTAATATTGACACTGCACACACATCAAAGAAAGACTTTCTGAAGAACTTGTCAGGACAGCAGAGGCAAAGCTACAAAAACAAATCCCTGACTCACTGTCCGTCTCTCCTGGCCCTAGCAAATCACAGCCCAGCTAACCTACTGGCATGAATCAAGAAGCGTGTGCAAGGTACTTAAGCCTGTTGATGAGCTGCGATCCCACAGCTTCTGGAGACATGTCAGGGGCCAATTCGCACCACAAGCCCCTTTGAAATTTGGGCACAGTGTCACATTTCCAGTGGGGGTCACTGTAAGAGACCCCTACTGGAATCCACCATTCACCGAATCCAAAATATGCATCAAATAAAATAAAGTGAAACACTCATTATTAATTCCAAACACTTGGAATAATGAAGCATTATGTACGCCCAGAATTCTCTGTATAATAGTATTAATCATCATCCATGGACTTCTCTGGAAGAAGGTTATTCGTAAGCTATCCTAAGAATATAGAGCCTTATGACATTAGGACAAATGCACACACCAAGGGTGATCCCATTATGTTAAACATGATTAAACCAATAAGGAAATACATCGGACCTGTTACATCCACACTTGTCACTTAAAACTATACTTCCTCAGCTTCCACTATTTATATACTATACTGCATTGGCCAAAACGTCCCACAGCCACCGCACCACATAAAAAAACAAGACGTGACCTTTGACCTTACCAGTGCAGTTATATCCATTTAAGACTCCATCAAGGATTCCTTTAGTGGAGTTCTCAAAAATATTCTGCTGAGTGGAGTCTTCCCCAAAGACATTATCAAAAACAAACTTCAGGTCTTTGTTGGCTCTCTTTCTGATATCCCTGTTCCGGAGCTTCTGGCCATGAAAGAATGCAACTTCCTCTTCCTTGGGGTCAAAGATGAGCATGTGGTTGTCAACAACCTGGACCACATTCTTGAAGTTGCCCTCTAGCTCACGGGGATTTGCTGGTCGCACACGGACCACCACTCGCACATGGCTGCACACATCACTCTCAGCCATGGGGGCCTCTTCCTCCAAAATGTTTACAGCTCCGTGGTTCTCTCTATAAGAAATGAATGTTTCAGTAAAAATCAAAAACCAAGTCAGTCCAGTCTTTTCAGATCACAGCTGTTTTGTGAAGTACATATTGTCTCAGATGACAGAGCAAAATTGTGCATTCTGGGCTATTTACTATTAATTACTAACCACCTCCATGGTGATATTTTCATTCCAAAATCAACTTAATCCACCCTGCATAGAAAAGGAACAGTATCCCTCTTGGATTCAAATCTTGTCAGTCAGACTTATCAAACCACAGATATTTCTATTATCAAAGCGTAAAAGCAGACCAACCAACCTATTATTAATTCCGTTTATTTCCATCACAACACATGCAAATATGAGGTAAATCGTTTTTACATAACTCAAGAATTGAAAGAATCTTAAAAGAACATGTTCTCAACCTGATTGACCTGTTGTGGATTTAAGTAAACTTAAATATCTTTATACACACGTTAAGATCGTCATTCCTAAGGTGATCATTTGAAAGGAGCAGTGGGACAAAATTATAAATTAAGAGATATCATGAGCTGCATCAGTGGGTGAACTGCAGCTTCCTGGCGCTGCTAAAACAGTGAAATCAGCGCTCAGCTTGTATTTTGTTGGAATCCACCGTTTAACAAAAACGGTGCTTCGAAGACATCAGACCATACACAGCTCAGCGAAAGCGGATGAGACAAGCAGATAACATGGACGTTTTTAGTTTTTTTGTTTGTTTAACTTTCCTGTAGTCACATTTTAAAGTTGCTGGGGTATCACTTAGACTGCACATACATTGAAGAAAATACAAAATATGTATGCAATACTATACGTGACTATTTGTAGTTGATTGGTACCGTGCACTCAATGTGAAAATAATTTATCCGACGATCAAACATTAACCGCGAATCGGTTCACAAGACGATGCTGCGGTCAAACTCTATGGGGTGGTAAAATTATGAGAAATCAACTAGGCGACGTTAAATAAATACAAACAGGAAGCCCGTGAACAAACGTAACATGTTGCCACAGCCATGCATTATGGCGAAATACGGTTAGAATTAGAAAAAAAACTCTGAACAACCTAAATTACCACGCATCTCAATTGACAATCACATTATAAACAATAAGAGAAGCGCAGATATTGCACTCACCTAAAAACACCTACGTTATATTTAAAAACCAAATATCACTTTATCACTTACGAACGCCTTTCACTCAATCAGAAGACGGTGAAAATTTCAAACACAAGCTGCTTTGGGATCCCGGTCGCTGATTGGATGAATTGTCCCTGACGTCACAGTGACATCCGGAATGACGCTTCAGAGCCGGTAAATGAGTTACTGCATACAGCCCCAGTAATAAAGTGAAGGGAAAGACGACAACGGTAGTCTAATACTATTATGAATAATAGTATTACTTTAATTTGTAATTTTTTATATATTTTTTCTTTGTCACTGCTTATTGATTTATTAGAGGTACAATTCTCCACATCCTCAGCTACCTTATTCGTGAGTTGAAGATGAAAACAATAATAATCAGGCACTTGCAGGGGGCTGGGGGTGCCTGCTCTTTTTGCCCGAATAATTCATAATGCTGTTTTTTGAGGTACTGAGTGGCCCTTTTCAATATCCGACGAGCACGCATAACATACCGAGGGGCACTCTCTACCGGGCCTGCAAAATTTACTGTGTGGGGACCCCCCCCCCCCCAAATCCAAGTACCCCGTTCGAGTGCCATCACCTAAAAATGTCTGTGCACGGCACTGGTAATAATATACGTTGTAACGTAATACATATTGTATCGTGGATATACAAAGTACCGGATATTTAAACGTTGATGCTGGACAGTTGTCGTGTTCATTCAGTTTCTTCTTGCAGTTTGTCACACGAAGTACAACAAAATTATACTTTACGTAATACTGTTTATATCCCATAGCCGCTCATCCAGTACTCCGTCTCGGTGAATCTAGAGAGGATGCAGAGGGCACGGGGCATTGTTCACATCGGAGAAGCTATAATTTGTAAACACAAAGACATGTACTTTAAAGCTTTCGACTATTCCGAGTACCTGGTTCACACAAACATTATTAGGCGTCTAACAAATTATACCAATTATCTGAGAATATTTTGAAGTGTAACGTTTTCTTTTTTTAATGGTGAGTAGTCAAAATTCTCCTATTTCTGGCGGAACGCATTTGCTTCAGCACTTTGTTGCTTCACGGAACGTTTAAGAAGAGGTACCAACGCCTTTCTCCTGTACAGGGGCTTGTCAATACTTTGTACAGTAAGGTAAGACCGTTGAATGCACCGAAGGCCATGTGGACGAGTTACAACCAGTAATATCATTCAGTGTTTATTAGGAAACCATACTTACGTGATTCGACATTTCTGCCTCAGCCTTCTATAAGCGTTCTGAAAATATGGCTCTGTTTTAAGCTTTGTGTATCATATTTTTCGTCTGGTTTCAGTGACAATTAATGATGAATTGAAGTTATTTTTATGACTGTCAAACTGAAGTAATAAAAGTTTGAGTGTTGTTGGTTTGTTAGTTTAACTGTTTGTGTTTTCTTCTTTTTCTTTTTAAAAATCTGCTTATTGAAATCGGGAGAATCTACTAATCTGTTTGGCAGCCGCTGCTAACACACATAAAAACACATGGGTTACGACCTATATGATAGAAATATGGTGAACGTTAAACATGCAGTTACCTGACTGACATTAGTTCTCTGGGTTAAGCAATTTCTTTAAAAGTACTCTTGTTCTGATTCAATTATACTAAAGATGAGTAGCCCGTGTCTGTTCCTATAGAACAAATATTTGGATTGAGCAGGGCAGTATCCTGTGCATTGATAGCCCATTACCGGAAAAATTCTTTTAAGCTACAGGTCTGGTTATTGGCACTCCATCAAAATGCCATCACTCCTGTAGACATGAGAGTGACATTAGCATTCTGTCAATTGCAATGTTACTAAAAGACTCCTCATATTCTGACCTCATGTCACAGTGCCAAAGTTTCCAATTAATTCCTGGGAGACCAATGAATATGCAGTTTCAGGCTAACTACACACCGCTGATGATGTCAGCACAGTGAGAGAAGAGTAAACTAGATCAAGTGGACACACAATTATTCAGAATGAATTTTCAGCTGCTGATACAGGACAAGAAAACCTGCATGTACACCAATGGTTCAAATGTTGTTTCATACAAAAATTCCCTGCATTGATTATGTGGTAAACTTTTAATGGGGAGTGGTTTGTGCTTGTCCTGCTTGATCTTGCCTCTGGGATTAGTGGCTTAATGGTTAGGGAAGTGCACTCATAATTGAAAGATTGGAGGTTTCAATCCCCAACCAGCAACGCACTACTGAGGTACCCTGAGCAAGGTACTGCTCCCAAACACTGCTCACTGGGCGTTTAATTAGCTGTCCCCTGCTATGTTGCAAAGTCACATATGGGATAAATGCAGAGAATACATTTCGTTGTTGTGTGCTGTGGTATTACAACTAAATTCTAATAATGCTGTCATTTCTGTTCACCGTCAACAGAAGTTCAAGAACATGCATTCGTAAGTTACTAAAAGTTCAAGAAAAATAGAATATGTAATTTTCAAGGACTGATTACAGTTTATTCAAGCTTGTTCACTTAAACTGAAACAATCTAAATTCCACCCCCCCCCCCCAAAAAAGAAACATAATACTGTAGAGTTTTCACATCTGAACTTGTGACAGTCCCCTGTTTGTGGTGCCATTGAGATAAATTAATAGATTACAGGAAGGTGCAATTTTCTGACTGTTCTCTTTGGATTGGATTTTTCTTCTTCAGTCAAGATTCCTGTGAATTCATTTTAAGTCCATTTTGTTTTGTTGTGTTTTCCCCAGATAGCCAGAATACATATGCCAGCAGAGATACATCTTAAGATCTCTTCTTAAGGTCATCCATGCTGTTAATATTAGAAAACTTTTCAAACATGTATATACAGAATGGAATGATCCCTGGGCATTAGCATGCCGTTTTGTGCATTCCCATTAAACTGAACTATTCTCGATTTTTCAGGATGGCTGCTAATGGAATTAATGGTGTCGACATCTCTCAAGTTTTAAAGATTTAGTCATATTCATTTCCCAATTCATTTTTGAGGCTATTTGCCATTGTATTTCACTTGTAGTTACCATGTCGTGAATACATTCCTTCTCTACTTAGTTTGAAATTAAAATGGCAATGATTGAATTTTTCAAAATATTATGAAAAGGTAACCTTTATTCACTTTATTGGGGGAATTCAAGCCTTTTATGTATGTATTTGAATTTGACTTAATGCATTGTTCTACCTGGTTGGGCATTATTTTTCCGAGTTTTTACATATGAGCAAAGTGGGGGTGGCGTGATATATTCAGTGTGTCGGTAGTTCACTTCAGTGAAAAATTTTTAGCTATACATGCATTAGCATCTAGTACTAGCATTAAAGTGCAGTAACTGTCAAATGCATCTAGTTTTAGTGGTCTATGGTCTGAATAGAACCTGAAAAGGTTTTGAAACAGAGGAAGTGGTCAATCAACTCATTTGTAACTCTTGTGAGTGGCAGGTGTTGAGAGAAAGTAAGCAAAAACAGCCAAATCATATTTGGGGGGATCGCAAGGTATGAGCCTGACTTGGTGCGTGCCAAGACTGAGAGCATTTGAGAGAGAAAGATACCAAGAAAGGCGATGCAAACACGTGAGGTGGATAACTTGAACGCGAGTTGGTTGAAAACAACACTGATCATTTCCTCTATTATGTAGATTGATAAATAGGTGCTTTTGGTTTCAGTGCATAGTAGCAGATATTTTAAGGCTATTCTAAAGATATTTGTTTGCATGAAAGTGTTCTTTCATTAAAATGTTGCTCAACAAGTACAGAACCATGCTAACGACGTGAAGGTTATGGGTTCAAATCCCAGGGAGCACACACAAATTATAACCCTTTACTCTACTCTAAGTCACTTTGTGTAAATGTGTCAGATGAATACAATGTCTCTGTAACTACATGTTACCAAAAGACACTGTAACTCCTAGTTAAGGTGCCAGGCTAGCTAAACAGCTGGCTTTAACTTTCTTCAATAATATATAAAACCTTGTGTACAGATTTGAGTGATTCTTTATGGAAATGCTCCAGTAGGTGCTGCATGTTTGAACTAATTGTTAATTTTATAGTGCAATTGCTAAAATTTGTTGTACATTGTTACATAAAACATCCTAATAAGGTATTGCCTCTCTCTTCATTCTCTTCTTCGCAGAAATGTATCTTCCTGCTTTTTCACAGCAGGTTACTGCCCTGTGGAGAGCCGTTCTTTCCCTTCACAAGATCAAGCCTGCTAAGAAGCACGGGAGGGTGTGGCTGTCCCACGTCATCCCTACCACAGGGTCATATACACAACAAGATGGCACAGATGGGGGGTCCCGCTCGGCGGAGACAGCGCTGCACACCCCTGTCATGTTGAAAGAGGTGCTCCGCTCCTTGGACCTCAAGCCAGGACAGGTCAGTTAGCATCCTTAGCCTCCATAACATTTTGGAATATCAGTGCAAGCTGAATAAAATTTATTCCCTTGCAGTTTGTGAAACTTATAAGGACTTATAAAACTATTATAAAAAATTATGTGTTTTGTTATTTATTTTTTCCAAAATTTTTTTTTTGTCTTGGGGGTGGATTATGGCTTGTCTGTAACATTCTTGTTACAAAAGATAATTTGATGAAGAAATTGTGTTTATCCAAGTGAGTTTGGTTGTATTTGCACTGGCACCTAAAATTTCAACCACTGTGGTAACTTTCAAATACGGCTATTAATATTACTGGATAATTTTCAGGTTTTCAAGTATTTTCAGGTTAATCAGTTGTTTGCAGAGTGTGTGACACTTTTTTTCTTAAGTATAGGAAGGCTTTTTATTTTTTAAAGTGGGAAGCTTCTATCGTATCACGTTGTATTAATCTTATTTATTTATTAATTACATATTTATATTCTCAAATATTCTTTTAATGGTTTAATAGGTTAAATTTGCCCATTAAAACTTTTAATCATTCTTTAATCTTAACCTTTTAAGGCTATTCAGTCATATTATGCTTTTAGAGTTTTAGCTTGGGCAGGGTGCAAGCCCTTTTTATGGGTCATTCATATACACCTAAAAGTGATAGCATGACTTTTTGTCATGGAGGGAACATTTAGATTGAGAAGGAGCACTTAGAGAACATGCCAAGGCTGTCACAGAACACACTGAACCATCATTCCACCCACCTCTCAATAAAATGCGTGCAATTTCCAAATCAGACCTTAGGTAACCACTGACAATTTTCATGAGCCCTTTTGACCACAGTCTGCATCATTTTAACAAATGCTTGTAAGATATGAGTAAAAATGTGAATAGTACAAATATAACTCCCTCTCCAACCCCCTGCCTAAGTCTGTATTTACTTTGCAGTCACTTTGTGTGGAAATCAGAACCTGATTTACAACCAATCCTTACTGGAATCGTATCTTTTGATGGGAAAATAGTTGATTTAACACTCATAAAAATATTTTTTCTACGGGGGTGGACTATATATAATGGTCTGTTAGTAAGGGATTACTGGTGTGTAGCTGTGTGTTTTAATGGATTCTCATGCATGTATATGGATATCTTTGGGTATTCTGATAGAAAATGCTTTACTTTTGTCATTGGTTGGGTTCTGTTTGGAGACAAGCCAGCCAGTGCTGGGACAGAGTATGATTGGCTGAAAGTATTGTATTACTTTTAATGTATAATTCTCCATTTTGATATATAGCTAGTGAGCATAAGCTGTTTAGTAGTTTAATTGAATTTCATTGATTTTATTTCTTGAGCTTTATTTAAATTTTTGCATTAAACATTGTTGCACAGATAAGTTGATTATTATTGAGTCGTTACCCTGTGGAACAGGAGTCCCTGGAATTTGATGCCAGCAAAAACATTCCAATGGGGTAATGAAGGAACCAAGGCCTGTGTTGGCTTCCTCGGTAAACTAGGCCATGGTGATTCTGAGGTGGAACAGAACAAGGCTGTTAAGGAACTGTGAAATAGGTGGGAAAGCCAAAGTGACAGGATTATGAAGTACTTTCAGTAAGAGGCACATGGCGTGGCACTGTCGAAGATGGCCGGGGTCCACATGAGAGCCGGCACGCGCAGTTCACTTGGAAACCTGCCATTTGCTGCTGAGACATAGCGTGTGAATCACTAATTGACCACTGAGTCAAATTTACATTGAGAAGTGAAAGCAGTCAGGTGGAGTTTAAGGTCTGCAGTCATTAATTCACCGCCCACCTCCCGCCCCCCCATGTGAATGTGTAAATGGAAAGAAAGAAAAAAAAAAAAAAACAGTGAGCCCTACTTTCACATTCCTCTGCTCCGTCAGCAGAACTCGCAGAGATTTACAAGTTCATTAGAAACTTAAGGCTTGTCGAGGCTTCAGACCTTCACTTTGAAATGTCTGCAGCACGGGTGGGTTGCCAAGGCTCAATTTGCAAGTGCTTTGCTAGGACAGATGGGCATGAGTCAAGGCCTTCTGTGCTGACGAGCCCTCGGCCGACGGCGGCACGATGCAGGCATGGGCAGGTGTGGAGGTGGGACCGTTGGGCTGAGGCTCCGGGGCCCCGTTGGGTAGTAGCTGGGGACTCTTCGGCGTGGTCAGGTGAGGTGGGTAGGTGGACACCTGGTCAAGGCTGTCTTGGATGTATAGTGGCTGAAGACAGCACCTGATGAGGTGGTGCATTGACAGCTGATTGACTCTTAAGCCCTTTCCTGATTTTTACACTATCTTTCCTGGGGCCAACTGTTGCGTGGGAAGCTGCCAAAAGCTCATCAGAACTTTCCTGGTTCTTCTTGGTCAACTCATGTGTGCGTGTGCGTGTGGTTAATATATTGCAAGCACTTCCTTGGATTGCATATCACGACCGTTGTAGACAAAGTATCGTATCTGTGTTTTTGTTTAACACTCAATTCACAGTTTTCTATTCTAGGCTAAACTGAAGCCGGCAAGTCTAGGTTAGAATGAATTTATGTATAAATTTTACTTAATTGCTAAATGTGGCTATTGGAATATTGCAGAAGTATAAAATTATGGTGAAGTTTTCTTTTATGCAGCTGAAAGTCAGTTCCCCCAGATCTAAAATGGAGTTTGACTGTTTCCCTCTTGTGTTTCCGGCTCTCTGGGTAGTTTCATCTTCAGACACAAACTGAGACTGCTAGCTCTCATCTTGGGTGTTTTTTTCCTGCCATGCTTTTGTTTTTCATTCCAGATTTAATGTGTTCATTTATTTCCCCTGTCACACAGAACTGTGTGACAGCCATCATAATTTTAAATAACGTAGAATTAGTCCACTTCACTCGTCTGCAAAATGTCAGCTCATAATTTATCTAAAAACTGAGAATCCGTACAATTGAAGAACAAAGCCCGTAAACTCCTACATAAAAACACACTATTGGATTTGGGACTTTTTTTCCCCTAACCCCATCCCTTCAAGTAAGAGCATCCCCAGGGCAGACATGCTAATTTAACACTTGTTGAAATTTCGCTATCAATTAGGCAATTTGCCTCTTACTAGGGGAAGTGGAATTATATTTTGATGGGAGTGATTGTTAACTTACTAGCACTTTACCGTGCTCCTTCCATTAAGCTGAGTGCATAAGTGGAGCACTCTGGAAATGACGTAAGGTTGCATTCCTAGGGAAGCTGTTGCTCTCATGATATTTTTATTGATGACTGTTGCAAACCCTAGGCTCAACGTGCAGGACCTGTTAGTTCCTAAAGCTGAAAAATATTCCCTGTGAAATAAATTAAGATAATAAATCCTCATAGCGTGGATGAAGAACATCATCTGTGTGTTTTGTCTAATTTACAAGGGTTTTAAAATGTTAATTAGCAGTTTTAATCTCTCTATAGGATATAAAATCCTTTTGGATATAATGAAAAAAATAATCAGTTGTACGTCTTGATGTTAACAGGGAACCGACAGTAGTTCTCAGTGACGTGTACTTTCATTTACTTTAATACTGTGACAGCATATTCAGGATGGGAATAATCTTTATTTTGCTTTTTTGAAATTCGATTTTAACTTGCTTTTAATATTCTATTACTGTATGTGTGTGGTTAAGGTGTCCAGTTAAGGATGTTTTATTTTTGGGGGGGGGGGGGGGTGTGTGTCATGGTCCTCCTAACCATCCGGTGACAGAGAGCCTGTAGCCAGTCCCATGAAGCACAAAGCAGGGTCACACCAGCACACCAAGGGTATTTATGAGACGCTGGTTCAGGCTCACAGGCTGTGGAAGTGCAAAGCTACAGTGCTGTTTACTGAGCATTGTGCACGGCTACCATTATAGCCATTACTTTTTATTTACTGTTTATCCCGCAGTCATCATTTCAGCGTAACTATTGTGTTGAATCATTCAGCTTTTTTGTAAAACCCAAGGTTACCTTCTGACGTTGAGGCATTTGAGAATTTCACTCTGCCACAAAGTCTGCTTGGGTGCAGCTTCTTTTTCCCCAGGTATTGTATGCTCTTAAAAATAATAAAGTAACAAATGTCAAGCATGGTCAGAGTGTACCTAAAAAAGAAAAACACTACTTTTTTTTTTTTTGACAGCTGTTTATTTTGTAACTTGCTTGAATCATCCTTGTATAATTTATTTGTGTATATGTAGTGTAGATAATCCATTTTCTGTACCTGCTTGTCCTGTGAGGGTAATGGGGCTCTAGAACTTAACCCAGAAGGTATGGGGGCAAGGCAGGGAATGACCCAGGATGGGGCGCCTGCCCATTACAGGGCACTATCGCACACACCCGTCAACAGTTTGGTAACCCCATCTTACCTGGGCATGTTTTTGGACTGTGGGGTGGAAAGTCGAGAACCTAGAGGAAACAGTGACAACGGGGAGAACATGCAAACTGCACACACGGAGCCAGAGTGGGGACTTGAAACCGGGTCCCAGAAGTGTGAGGCACCGATGCTAACTGCCACCATGACAACCCAGTATATATAATGTACAGAAAAAGACTAATCATGGAAAAACGAAATCCCCAGCAGTCTTACATTGCAGAGGCTGTATTGTGTTTGAATATGACATACATTGCTGTCATTAATACTTGCACTGGAATAAATCTCAGGTTGTGTTGGTATGTTAATATCGCAATTTAAAATAAGCAGTTTTGTCTTTTATAGTGAAATGTATATTGATACTGTCTGAGGTTTTTGATATCTAGTTCAGATTTGACACGAAGTACTGTCTCTGTGTCACTTTCCCGTTCTTTCCCTCTTGTGTCTTTAAATTACTTTAACTACATTAACCTCATTAACATGGGTGGAGTTTGTGGGCGGGGGCAGGTGGGTGGGGAGCGCTGATCGCCCCCCCCCCCCCCCCCCCCCCCCCCCGCCCGCACCGCGCCTCCCCCTCACCCCCCTGCCCACCCCGCCACCCCTGTCGCGCCCGCCGTCGGCTCCCTTCTCCTCACCGCACCTGTC
>JAODKE010000007.1:2586644-2607418 GCA_026779605.1 Mormyrus hasselquistii | reverse complement strand
CCGCCTTCGGCCACTGCCCAACTCACACTGCACCCGACCCCTATGGCCCCTCCTACAGGTGGTGAGCCCATTGGAGGTGTATTATTATTATTATTATTATTATTATTATTACGCAATACTTTAAAAAATACTATTACAAACTTATTATTATTATTATTATTATTATTATTATTGCTAATGCATGATGCAGGTACCCTTTCCCTTGCAACTGACAATCACTAAATTCTAATTGCATTTTCTGAGAACATTGTTTATTACTATCAGATACATTATCAGTGTTATTTGAACCATGAGGCTTGTCTGTTCCAGGTCCACACTGGACCGCATCGCGTGCTGCTCTCTGGTTCTTTGTACCTCTTACAACTTCCATGTTGGCATTACTGAAACTAGGCCAAATTACTTCAGCTGGGGAAGCAATTAGTTACATCAAGAACCTGACTGGTATGTGCAGTTTGTGACGAGAGCGTGGCCTAACATGAGTGGGACTCAACATCCCCAAATTCTGTAGCGCAGTTCTCAGTGTTCACATGCATCGATCTGTATCGCATATAGAGACTTTCAGGTAAGCCTAGACCTCACTACGCAATCAGATACCTTGTACAACATTGCTTCTGCAGGAAGGCAAGTCTATGGTCTTCAGCACACACTGGCCTGAAACAGTAACTCAGATTCCTTTGCTGTGTTTCAGCTTGATTAATGTAATAATTGGTGTTTTCGCCAAAGGATGATGCTGCTATTAGGCCTGTGCTATATCACACTGTCCATGATAATACCGGTAAAATTTTCACACGATAGTGTCATATCATGACATCAATGATATAGTGACGCGATGCATTTACATTCCCTAGCGTGCACAACAACGACACAAGACCAGGTATATGCTGTTTAGTCTCAAACCCTCACACACAAAAACCAAGCATGTGCTTGCATCTGCACAACACTCCCTCACTTGTTCGACCCTCTACTCACTTGATACTTAATACCTTTACAATAATCTCTTTTTATTTGCCAAATTTCATATTCAGATTTATGTGTAGATTTCTCAAATTTAAAGAGAAAAAAATATAACTCTTATGTTACAGCTGCTACTTGGTTGCGGTAAAACTTTATGTGAACAATGTTAAACTGCTGTTCTTGTTTAATAAACATGAATAAAAAATACATATAAAAAACACAGAGTGACAAAGTTAAGTTACTTTACTTATTAATAAACTGAAGTGTTAAGCAGTAATAATATACTTTTACTTACGATTTCCAGGGAAAACACTACCTGGGCTACATTTGTGCTTACATTTCAGTTATGCTGTGTCACTGTATAAAATACTATGTCACTACTGTTACACTATAATGCTGCTCCTGCTGCTGGCATCTTGTGGCAATAGATTCACACTTTGAATTAGGTAGTCTGTCATCAATGACAGTAGCTGATTGGAAAAGAAAGATGGAAAATGCCCTTCATTTTATTTGCACTAACAAATGCTGCCGTCTACAAGTTGCAATCACCCACAATACACTGTTCAGTATTTTTTTTTCTATATCATCACAAATATTTTTGCAAATTTCCTTGAAATATCATGATATAATTTTGAGCCTATTTCACACATCCTTATGAACCAAAAATGTAACAATAGACTGATGATATCTGATAATGTTTGTTGACATGTGCAAGAGTGATGATCCAATGCTAAAAAAATGAAAGACGACAAACATAATAAGGATAATAATATTAAAGAGGATTAGACAGAGAATTACTAGATATTGTATAGTTCATGATCAAAAGCTAAGACTTTTTAAAATTTTCACGGAAGTTCTACCTTGGATTCCATTAGATGAGTATTGTAACGTGATGAGGAAGCCTGACCTTAGGTCACTGGTTTTGGGAATTTGCTTTTCAGTGACTAAGAAAATGCTTAGAAAAGCGCCAGTCAGAAAAAACTATTTCAAATAACATATATCTTATCTTTTCTTATCATATTTTTCTCTTGTTTGTTTCTGTTTTGCTATTGAATGTGTTGTTGGTATAACATTTATTTTTGTGTTAATGAGCCAGTCTTTGTTTTTGTTTTACTAGGAGTGGAATGTATGGTAAGGGCAAGAGTAGTAGTCGTGTATTTCATGGTGTTTGTGTTTAACGAAATTGCAAAACTGCAAAATGGGGAAAAAAAAAAATCCCAACAGGGAAGTTTTTTTACTGATTAAAATCTGGTGTCCTTGTAGACTGAAGGAGAGAGGGAATTGTAGAAACCCTATGTGACTCACTGAGATTAAATAGCATTTTTTCATATTGTTGAGAACTACATCCTTTTTTTGTCTAGTGTTTAGAAAGCCAGCTTTTCGTACATTTATATGTGTAATCCATCTTAATTATTCATGTCATTTTCTACATCTTGTGTTTGTAAACTTCTTGTTTTTTTAATTCCCGCTTTATGAATTGATAATTTCCCTGAATGCTTATTTTCTGTCCCAGTCACCCGGTGACTGGTCCCTAGCAGGTGGCACACGATTGTTTGGAGACTGCAGTGACCTCAGCACTCAACTAACCAGGCCTGCTGGGGACAGACTGCTGGGCAGTGACATGACATTAACACTCGCGGGGGGTGGGAGCATGGGGGGGAGGGGGGGGATGGGTGTTACAGAACAACAATGAATAAACCCAGCTTGATTCATTGAGAAAGTGAGCTTTGGTGGGAGCAGATGGAGATGAATGGGAAGTGTTTCTGTGATGAGTCTGTACATTTGTTGAGGGTTGGTCTCCCTTCACTGGGTATCCTGTTTAACTCTGAATTTTTCAGTAGGTTAGATCATAGCACTGCAGTCTGGCCTATATATTTATATCCGGTCAAAACGAAGTGAGTGGCTACAGTTAACAAATGGAATGAACAATGCCTGGTGACTAAATAGTATGAGGAATGTTATTTGTTTATTCATGATATTCAGCATGTTTGGCGCTCAGAAGGGAGCTTCCATTGAAAAGTTATGGATGGATGCCCTGCATAGAGAGGAAGTGGTATTTTCTGCACTATTAACACAAAGTGTTTACATTGTTTGCAACTTCTGAAAATGAGCAGTATTCTTTTTGCCCTGCTCGCAACATGCATTCATTACTGTCAGTTGATCTTGACGGCTGTTAAATAAAATGAATTAAGTTGTGTACATTAAGATACAGGAACATCCTTAATCTTTTTATAACGTCAGTTTGTAGTGAATCTTCAATACTGTGGAAAAGGAGGAATGTGTGGCCCTGGGGGTTAGTGTAATATTTGGAAGCGCTATATGAAAATGGCAAACTATAGGCCACATACCCAGAAACAAAGCAGGAAAGAATTTAGTAAATACTATTTAATGTTCTGTGTAGTTTAAATTACCATATGTGAATAGTATTCTCCTGTAAATCCATAGTGGGATTAATGGCTTAGAAGTGGAAAAGGTAGCATCTTTGCCTGTTGCTGCTCCTTCGTGTTTGCTAGGTTATTAAACAACGGAATCCTCTTTGTCGCTCCACGTGGTAAAGTGATACGGGAGATAATGCTTACCTCACAAACAAAGCCTGCTGTCTAAAACTGTCTGGGTCAACATCTAGCCCCTTTATATATCGCTGCCTCTGATGAAGGGCCGTTACTGTGGATCAGTGCTCGCTTTGTGACGCTAAACTGGAACGAAAGTCGTATAGCGGAGAATTACACAAGGGCACGCGTGTCCATCGCCCCCTGACACCCTGATGTATCGACATCCCGCTTGTGGCCTTGTGAAAAAAAATACTCATTATCACTTAATAATTGATGAGAGCAGATAATGTTTAACTGCTATTTATAACAGGCAACCTAGCTGGTCATGCACAGCTGGTATATGTAAAAGTTTCTGTCCCAATTGAGTGACTGATTGAATGAATTCTGGCTGTGCACTCAGGTGACATTAAGACAGCTGAAAGTCCGTATGGTGTTCCTGGGCCAGGAACATAATCATAATGTAATCATAATGCCGGTTTATGTATTAGGATCGTCTCAATAGCATACTTTTGCCATATTAGATTATATAAAAAGACTTTTAATATTGGTACTTCTAAAACTTTATGATCCACTGTTGATTGATTATGGTTTCATAGTTTCATAATTTTTTTTCCTGTATTACCTTTATTAAAAATTAGGTGTTTTCTGGCTTCATCTTTGATTGACTGAGGTTCATTTTAAAGGGCCACGCAGGCTATACTCGCTTTCTGTTAACCGTTGGATAAAGTTTAATATATGATTATTAGGGGTGTGAATCGTAAGCTTTGTCAGTATTCGATTTTGATTTTGCAAGGCATCGATTCATTATCTGGCAGTATTTGTGTGAGTTATTGTGATATGATGCAATTTTATTCAGTAATCCATGATCAATATTTTCAATACAGTGAACCATTTCACAAGCTTTTTAGCAGAATTAAATTACCTTTCAAAAAGACTTAACAATAAATGTTTCATTTTAACAACAAAATATGTTTGAGAACTATACAAAGTGTTTTACTTAAAAAAAAAAAAGGTTCAAAAACACAAACATGTCTATCTTGTATTTAAACCTTAATGTAACATGTAACAATTTCTGGATGTGTATAACTTACTCTGAAAAGTATGTGTATTCAGCTACATAAAATTAATTTTTTGGCAGTATTTAAGAATGTTGTCATCGTTTAATGATAGGAATCAGTCTGTTCATTGTTCATAGAGTTGATTGAGTTCCATCGTTGGTCTAAACTATCAATGAATTGTTTCACCCCTAATGCTTATATGATCACATTTCCTAAAGGAAATAGAAAAAGGCCCTTACATTTTCTTTTGTTTTGTTTGTGTTTTTGCACCACTTTGTATTATTTCTATTTATTATAAATCATTTCATACCTGTTCTTTAGTTTAAATAATTTCTTGTAGAAAGTTATAATTCCTAAGACGTTCGAAGGATGTCAAAGGATGTCTCACACACACACCCTTGCAGTACCATAACACCTCATTATTGCCTGTCATTTGAAGTCCATTTTTCCACCTGCAGATTCCTGTAGTTTACTTTTGTAGATTGTTTCAGTGTTAGCTTTCCATTGACTTTAAATTTCTTCATACTTTTCACTAATGCATTTTTTCTTGTTTATACACTGTTATGGACAATCATATTTTAAATTACAGCAAAGGGCTTTACCCTAAATCATTTTCTTAGTAAGATAAAATGTAGGCGTTCAGTAATACAGCTGTCATGACTGTAACCAACAGGTGCTTGTTGGTAATGTACCTTCTGTGCTACACCAGGTATCGTTTATGAATCACTCCTGTTCCCCGCTACATTGAGCTACAAGGCCCAGCAAGGCACTCCTGCCTCATCAGTCCTGCTGTCTCTATTGATACTCCATAGGATGAGGTTTCCATATGTCATCAGCATTACCCTGAAATCAGACGTCCTTCTAAAATATGTGCCAGTCCAATCTTGAAGCTTTACCATGAAGGTGTGAGCTAGTCCATATCAAGAGTCAGAGTTCAAGGGCTCATAGAGTTCCTTTTAATAATAGTGATCATTCTAATCTGACTGGTGACACCATGGTAAATTATTTTACTGTGTTCTGTTTTATTTTTTGTACATGAACATAAGGTTAATTGATATTTGTCATTTTCTTTCTGCTGGAAAACTGTGCCATCCTTCAGCAAAACCAAAAATGTGCATCGCACAGTAGTTTGCCTGGATCCCACATAGTGCTGGATTGTGTGGATGATTTCCATCATGGCTTTGTCAGCGACGCCCCACCAGGGTCCTTACACAATATGTTCCACATCTCCACCTCTACATGTGATATTTCTGCTTCCTCCTCCTCTGCCATTGTTTCCTTAGACACTTAGACAGAGGTTATAGGAGGTGGTGGAAGCACCGGTTAAGGAAGAATGTCAACAGCTGGTATATGGGATAAGCCCAGGGGCGTCCATAACATCGCAAGATGTGTTTTTGCAAACATTGGGATATGAGCCTTTTTTTCTGGATCTCCTCCCACCCATCCTAGGGTGTGGACGAGTTTCTTGCAGACCCTGCACTACCATTTATGTCCAAAGTGCCTGGGAACTGTCCTTATAGCCTCTTGCAGGGTGCAATAGGTGATCCGGTTATGGCTCCATTAAACACTTTACCACCTTGATAAGACGTTTGACCAACCATGAAAGTGTGCTGAGGATCGATCGTTGTGTTTATTTATTTATTGGCTCCTCAGACAGCGACACTCTTCACAGCTTCCCTTTGCCATCACGCGTGCCGCCACTCAGCCGAGATTTTCTCCTCTCCTTTTTTCAGAGCAGTGGAAGATGGTTAAATGGAAGTAAAGGTGTTTTTGAGGGTCACTCACCTGAGAGTGACAACTATTGCTATGTAAACATGGGTGTCTAATATTACATTTTGCAGCACCGTATGCACTGGTGTATCTTATATGGAGGTGTTATTGTTTTCAAACTGCCTATCATTGGGCAGTTGACTCTTGGCAGGGCATGGTACGGTGGAATTTTCTGTAAAATGTTTCCTGGTTTGTATCATTTTAAAGAACCAAAAGGCTGAAGTCTTAGTTGAAATTAGGAAGGATTTGGAGCCGCTACACTTAGCTTGGCCTTTGGTACACCAGTGGATGATGAAAGGTGTCCATAATGCCCTTTTCTGTGAATTTTTCTTCTAGATGTTTCAGGGCTGAACTTCAGGCCTGTCTTAAAATACCTTTTTCCTTTAAGATGTGCTTTACTTTTCACCGCAGGCAGCAGAGTACCTGTGTCTGCAGTCACATTTTTTTTTGTTCTTGCCATATTTTCTGGTTGCACAAGCTACTTGCCAGTCTGAATTACTATGAAAAAAATGTGAATGTGAATTATGGAGTCATAAGTAGTCATGCAAAATAAATTTCTGGTGGACGCATGTGGGGAGAAAATGTGTATTTTTTGTTGGGTTTCCTTGTTCAGTGGTGTAGAGCACGGCTGAATCTAATCAAAAGGTCCTGATTGCTTGGCCGTATTTGGTAATATCGTTGAGAAATCCATAAGCTAAACTACTGAGTATGGAATTTGGACAATGCTGAAGAGAAATGCTGTATAGGTGGTCTGCTTTATATAAGCTGTGCTTTCTACATAACATGCTGGTTGACAAACAATGGGGCCTGTTGAAACCTGGCCAAAGATCATCTGTGTATCTCTTGGAATATGATATGCCTTAATGGAATAGATGCAGTTAAATCCTGAAAACCATGGCTGCATTCATTACACACCTAATAGCCAGCCCTCCCCTAGGGTGACTTGTCAGGTACAAGTGTGTAGGTCACACACAGAGACGAGAAGAAAAGTGCAGGTCTGAGACTGGCATCAATAACGACATTCATCAAAATTGAGCATTACAGCTGCGTCAGGCAGCAACACTTGAAACATTATCCTTGGTTGTCGCCAGTCTGTCTCCCTTTCTTGACTGGATATGTGTAATTTTGATAGATACTAAAGGTATGATTTATTTGCATGCTTCAGTGGGTGGAAGGGGGACACATAATCATTTAACTTTGGTCCTTCCATTAGAAGATAATGTCAGGCATACGGTTGATGTGCCCTGCTTGGGAGAAGTTGTACAGGTGAGCCAAAACTTGTAAGGTTTTAGGATCCACTTTGCGAACACGCGCACCCGATAGCGTGCTTTTACCAGCCGCTTTTGGTGGCTGGGCGGCGCACTCCATTACAAGATTTACAAATTAGATGTAAGTTGAATCGCATGCTGAACTCAGTGTGACAGGGAAACAGACCCTGGAGATGGGCTGGTGAGAAAGCGATCCTGTTATATCCCTCTCTTTAACACTTGGACTGTTATTGTTACAGTGATATTTAAAACTCCCAGCTGATATCTTAGATCACCTCCTGTAACTGAACTGCAATGAGGGCAGAAGACAAGTTTTCTTTTGATCAGGTTCCCGCTCCTTTTTTTGATGCAAAAACGGAAATAGTTGTTTGTTGTTTTGTGATGGATGACATTTGTGTGTCCATATATTTTCCACTGGGGATACACCCATTGGTCAAATAAGGCCAACAACATTACATGTATGCGGCATGCGGCTGACTGAGGGGGGGGGGAGGATCATTTGAATAATACAGAATGGACTGACACTGGAGTAACCTTTCACCCAGCTGTCTTCTGAAATTGCACTTTTGACTTTCTTGTTCCCTCTGCTGGGACAGGCAGTAATTGCGGCTTCGCATATATAATATTTCAAATTTTTCATCAATATTTCATAAATCAATTTCAAGATCGGAATGGATTTTTCACAAGGAAATTTTCAAAAAGCGAAGAAAAAAGAAGAGAAGGTGAGAGACGATACAGAATGTCACATTTTGATTTCAGGTATTATGATAAATTTGCTACATTTGCATCCAGGGTTTAACCATAGATATTTGAGCACTCTTTGTATTAACTTTTTTACATATTACAATGCATTAGACATTTATATATGGGAAACGTTGAATCTCATTGTTCTCAGGAATGACTGAGGAAGCAGTCACTCGAGGAAGTCTCTGGAAAAGTGCTAGAACTTTTCGTCACGGTTATAGATTCAGGCAGTCAGCTCAGCGATTCTATTCTCCGATCTGGATCTTGGTCTTGACAAACCTGGCGAGAGCTCTGAATGAAATATCAATGTGGATGACTCACTTTGACTTTAGTGTCAATCACTATTGCAAATGGTACGACCATCATAGCTGAATCCAGTGTGCAGGGGCCCACATTTTAAAGGGATAGCACTCTGTTAAGATTGTCTGTGTAGGTGAGATGGACAGCATTAATGTTTTATGTGAGTTCTAAAAATAGATGCTTAACAACCAGGACTGCAACCTAGTTTAATGTAAAAACACACAATAAAAAAGGAAACTATTCCCAGTGGAAACAAGGGTTAAGAGACTTGCTGTTCTTCTGTACTTTGAAGTGGTGATTTTCAGGCTTTTTCTGAATTCATGTCAGATGATTAAGCGTACTGTTGCTTGCATGCAGTGAGCAAGCTTTTTCTCTCAATTATCACATTTTCATTTACGTGGCTTGCACCCTTTTGAATAGCGTAAGCTGTTAGAAATATTTTGTTTATTGTTCTCTGGGAGCAAACAAAGTATCATTTGAATCTTAGATTTTATCAGAACGTTTTAAAGATAAACATACAAAAGTGAACATTTCGCCTATAAACCTGACATGAAATACCTGTCATTGTACATTTTAGCAGATGTTGTTATGCTTAAAATTAAGGCGTCACACAGTGCTGGGCAATGAGCATTAGTGTCAATTACTCTGGTGTTAACATAGCAGCAGAATATTCTCTTAAAAGCCATAAGCAAGTTCTTTTTTTCTTTTTTAACTTATTTTTATTTTAGCTTATCATATTTTAGCTACAATTGTCTTTTCCAAAAATTTGAGATATCCCACATCGCTGTCACCCTCTGCTCTGAGGGAGTTAAGTTTGGAGGAAGAGACTGTATTCACCCACACGCTTACTCTATACCAAACAAGTTTTCAGTAATGGACATGCTACTACATTTAAACGCCAATGAGAAGATTATAACCAAAGACAAAACAGGAAAGTATAGATGCCAAATTAATCCATGTTTTAATGAAAATTTTGTGGCATTTTTCTCCCTCTGATCTGTACCTATTCCCATTGACAAATCCTTTCATGCTTTCTCAACTTGCCAGTCCAGACCAAGAATTTCCCATTTGGATGGGGCCTGGATTGGTATCTTGTGGCTGTTGGTGTCCCCAAGATTTAGCATGTCAAATGTGAAGTTTATGATCAAACATGGTATTTTCAACTAATCCAAAAAAAAAAAAACAAAAACAAAAACAAAAGAAAACTGACAGCTTTGCTCCAGAATATAGGTCATTATTCATATTAAATCTCTAAACATAATTAGAATTCTGAAGGACTTTTCTTTATTATTATCATTGTAATTAAGCAGAATTTTTTTAAAGGTTGTTTTAAAAGAACAAAAGTGAGAATGTGACATAACCATGAGTACCAACCTTCAAGGGTACAACCAAGTACAAAAATCTGGAAGGTGCATGAGCTCCTAATGAAGGCAGCTGACACTGCCCTATGACTCTGTGTATCTGTGTGATGCTGTCTGGTAGCTGTAGACAGGGAAGCCATCTGCTTCCAGAATGTTCTAATAGGTTGTCATATACTTTGTACGCAGGTACACTAGATAGTGGAATGTAGGTGAGACATAGTGTCTGTTCACTATTCACCGTATTTAAAGGGACCCCTGAGAATTTTCAGTGGACAAGCATGGACCAAGGAAATATACTACACTGGTGTAGCCCAGTCTGGTCCTTGGGGACCCACAGACAGTCAACGTTTTTGCTCCCTCCCAGCTCCCTGCAAGACGGTACATATTTTTACTCAGGTGCTAGGAGGAAGCAAAAATGTGAACTGTCTGTGGGTCCTCGAGGACCGGTTTGGGAAACACTGTACTAAACTAAAATAATCCCCCCTATTTGCCTGGAAGTCAAAGTGAAATGTTGAACCAGAGGTGGCTAGAGGTGACTCCAGCAACAGACAGAGGCCGAACAGCAGCTCTTACCTCTTTTGCACAAATGCCAGCCGACAGGGTACTGGTGTACTGAATGACACAACAGGAGAGTTCATTAGGAAGCTAACTCATCCTCATTCTGTAGAACCTCTCCCCTACCAAGCAGCCATATTGTCATATTTTAAATTACATTCCATTGCTGTATCTTTGCACACTGGCCTGTTTATTAAAACCAGTATTAAGTAGTAATGGTATTTCACAAGATCTCTACTTTAAACAATACCGTAGCAATTATCATTGATGTTAATTTTGTGGCCTGCAGAGGATTAGACCTTGACCGATTCACCATTCTGAACTCAGGATGTCGTGTTTGTTTAATTTCAGAATAAGCACACATCCTAATTTACGCACAGACTTATACCATGCAGCACTGAGCACCATACTAATTGCATAGATAAGCATATGCTCTGTTCACACTTAGTTTTAAAACTATCTTGAGTGATTGGATCACAAGTGAACAGCTCTAAATAGTAAACAACCGCCAAGACGCAGTTTGAGCCAATCACTTAAACCACTAGGTGAGGTAGTCTGGGATGCATTTAGCCATGTATCTTTTGTAGCTTAAACGCTAAGGCATCCTGGATGAATCCCAGACAAGGATGTCACAATAACTGTGGGGGCAGTAAAGAACTCTGAGCACAAGTGGTCAGCTGGACACCTTGGAGACGCGTGACAGACGCAGGTGTAAACGGCGATGTGTCTCGGCTGTCTACTTTTGATGCGATCGCTAAAGGTGCATCATAAAGGGCCTTACACTAGTGCTCACATGAAAGTGCTCTAGCTATCTGTTCTGTCAGTGCAAGTAAGTCCATGTAAAGAGCAGTATTTTTATGGTGGGAGGCAGGGAGGTGTTTACATTCTGCCTTGTGTCTCCGCTTCTGGCAGTCTTTAAGCTGTGAATGCCGCTACTAGGCTTTGGCCCAGATGTGGACAGTTGGCAGTGCAGATATCAAACAGCAAAACCAGTTAGGAACAGGAAGCCACAGACACTTCCCCTCTGTGGACAGCAGATGCTGCACAACGTTGTAAATATAGTGGAGATATATATATATATATATATATATCCTCCATTTGCAATAACTAGCTTAATTTAAACATAATCATAATTTATGTAATATACTATGGGTGGCATTACGGCTGAGTAACGCTGATTGTGTACATATGGCATATATAGACCCCACACGCTACAGTTTTCGGGGAATCCCCAGGCATTCCCAGCTGTGAGATATGATGGCATTTGCATGTCCTGGGTATCCCCTGGGGAATCTGCCCGGTGGGATATGCCTGGAACAGCTCCCTTTGAAACCAAGCAGGTGGCGATCTTATGAGATGCCTGCTAATTCCACTCAATACGAAGGAGCAGCAGCTGTGTTTCAAGGTCCGTTCCAGTCTCTGGACTCCTCACTCCAAACTGTGGCAACAAAACCTATCAATACTACACCCCTTCTAACATAAGAGTCTGGGAATAAGCTCCCAACTCTCACATGAAATGAAGTAATCCTTTCCAAGAGAGGACCATGGCTTTGGATTTGGAGCTGCTGATTCTCATATCTGTTGCTACACACTCAACATCGAACACGGAAGGTCCTGGTCGGTTGAGGCCTAAAGGATCAACTTCAGCCAGTAGCAGGGCAACCCCCTCTAGTCTGCCATCCTGGATGCTTCCAGAAACTATTGAAGGAGTATATTAGCCACATCATCCCAATTGCATACAGTGCCTTCAACAATGCTGGTACCCCTGCAGCCATGACAAGTATCTTTGTCGTAGCAGCCTCAGCTGCAGTGACCAGCTATGATCCACCAGCACTGCCTTCATAAGAGAGAACATATTTACTGGGTTAAGAGTCCTCAGGCTGTTCTCTTCACTGCTCAACAGTATCCTTAGTTTTGGGCAGCATTAGGGTCTACCAGGAGCTCTGTGGAACATCAAAGCATACACTAGAGCATGGTTATGATGGTTGTGTATAACGTGTGTGTATATGGACCAAATGTCCCCCACAATATAATATAATAACCTGTTTTTTTGATGATATGTGGACTATTTTTCCGGTCCCCACAAAGAGCTGTGAATGCAGTCAAGTCTCGTATTCAGTTTGGTTACTTATAGTTAAGGTTAGTGCTGGGTAGGTATTAAGGTCGTCATGTTGGTAGTAGAGTTTTCCCCACAGAAACCAATGTTGAGTCCCCACAAAGATATAATGCCTACAAATGGCAGTAGCTACCAAGTATGTACCAGGTAAAGGTACATAGGGACTTCCACATTTTCCGTGCTTTAAAAGTCAGAGGAGAAAGTTTAAGACAAACTTTTGGTTAACAGTCACAAATAAAAAGGCAAGTGAGTCACTCACTCAGAACATTTCCCACGAGGTGAGAGTAGAGAAATAAAAGTTTGCAGGCTCTGATGTGGGATCAAATTAAAGCAGGATGTCATGGCAATTTTCTCCCCTTGTTGTCACGACTCCAAAAAATAACAAGAATGGCATATTAGGGAAAATACATTAATTACTCTAATTTTTGTCATATGGTCTTGCCATTACTGGGGAATATTGACCTTAGGAGTTTTTCATGACAAGATTGTCAAAACATCTTTATCAAGTTGCTTGAAAAAATGTTGTACAATGTACATTTTTCAATTATTATTATTTTTTTTTCTTTTGGCAGTGTATCAGTTTAGGCCAAAGAGTAATTTGTTCTAAATTTCTACGTACAGATATAGTCAAAAATCCAGATACTTACTGTCATCAGCACCAGGAAATACAATTGGTTCCCTCTCTGTCAAAATAATTGCAACAAGTTGTGAGTGTTTGTATAGTGTTTTGGAATCACACTTTCCTGATCTGTGGTATTTATTTCTTGGTACATGCAGGGTGTCGTGTGTGGGAGTATGGCGGCAAGGGAATTGACACCGGGGTGTAACTCAGACCACAGGTTGTGGAAATGAGTAGAGATTTTTCAAGGGGAGCATCGATGACTCACGCATTGACTTTTAGGTGAGAACAGAGGACAGTCTCAGCAATGTGTGCTGGGGTGGGGGTGTGGGGGGGTGGATGGGGGGTTGACTTTTATCATCATTTGAAGGGGAACCTGTCGGTTTGTAAGTTATATGAGGAGCAATCATCTGTGCTCGGCGTATGAGATTAGCAGATGAAGAATGCAATGCAAAGCAGGGGGCTGTGACTCCCAGTCTTTTAATATGCAAGTGTCTGCGTAGTTTCTGTTGGTTTGGGTGAAGACCATACGGATACTTCTGTTAGCAGAATGCAAGGCAAAATGGGCAAATGAATAAGTATATGGTTATCTTTCTGCCAAAACAAATAAATAGATCATATTATGCGTGGTCTGCATGTTTATTTTAATTTGTTCATTTCTGTTACCAGCTGTCACAGTTCAGTAAGAATGCATGTATTTTAGGCACTCAGTGTGTATCTTAATTTCAATAAACATTGCGTCTTCTAGAAACTGATCTGGACTTTTCCACATCAGTGTGATTTACTGACTGCTAACAGCAGTTTTTCAAGTGGACCCCTGGGCTTAAGAGACATCAGTCCGACTACAGGTCACCAAAGAGCTCAGCAAAAGGAACGCTAATCAAATGTTTTTATTGCGTCAGGACATACATCTCTGAACCTGTACACTAACAGTGTGTTTGCTGATATTTTACTTGTACCTTGTTTTGGCATCCTTAGACAAGAGGAAGCATTCTGCTTTCAATATAGCTGTTGTTTGAAGATCTGTTTGAGTCAGGATAACCGAGCAATCAAATGATTTGTTGGACTTGGTGTATCTCAATGTCAAAATGTGACTTTTTGTAAATATCGTGTCTGGGTTCATCTTCTGTATCCAAGAATACTGTCTATGGACAGTGTATCACAATAACTGTCTGGAACTGGTTTGTTTTAATTAGCTGTATTATTAATGATAATAATTGTTATGATATTTATACTGTGGTTGTGTAGCCTATGTGTTTAACGAAAACATCTTGCATTTTTTTCAGTTTTATAGCTCCATGTTTTACTTATAAGTACATATACAGGTTTCTCTTATGAGGACTTAATGGTACATCCTTGAACTTACCATGTGTAAGTTGAAAATCTTGTTCCCTAACAACCTTAGGTACCTTCTGACCCGATACATCGACACTCTCATAGATTACATGTGATATCCAGTAGCAGCAGACCCCGTTAGACCCAGCAGGTTATAAAGTCTGATTGTGAGAACATGATGTTTTAGTACTGTGCCCTCATTTTCACTTTTATGACTGAATATTTCCTGCTACTGGCAACAAATCAGGAGCAAACTGTGTTTAGCGAGGAATGTCGGCACCGTTACTGCACCTTTAGCATTTCTAACGCAGTTCAGGAGGCAAAGACCATGAGGCCATTTGAAGAAAGACTGGTCCCACATTCTACCAACTTTATAATTTAGTCATAGAGTCCTCCAACACACACATCTCATCCTCTTTGACCCTTTTTAAGGTCTTTCTGGACATGACGTTTGGTGCTGGAGGCCACACCCAGGCCATTTTGAATGCCGTACCTGATGTGACTGTTTACGCCCTGGATCGCGATCCTCTGGCCTTTGAAATGGCCCGACGGCTGTCAGCAGAACATCAGTAAGTGTAACCTTTGGCTTTATATGACATGACTCATGAAAATGATCCCCAACCTCAGAGAGAACCATAACTTCACACTTCATCACTTTAGTTTATATAAATATATAATGGTTACATATATTCCATCTGGAAGGCAAAAACAGATCTGTCTTCGTTTTTTTCTTTAATCAGCAGCTGAGTGGCATATCATCTGTTACTATACCCTGAAGTCTTCACCTTTTCAAGACTGTCAAAGCTCCTTATCATCGGTTCTGTACATACGCATTTATGGCCACGGCCAACGATACCTGGTTGACTGCATCTGCTGGTCTTACGTTTCGTTTTTCTTCAAGAGGCTAGCACTGTAACCAAAAGTCACGTAACAGGGCCACTACAGGCAATCAACGACCATGAGCTCCTCTTAAAGTCACTTTAAAATGCTTTGCCAGGAGGAAATTTGTGTGGTTTAAGTTCTGCTTCTTTTTCAATTACTACCCTTAAGGGGAAGCCCACATGTTTTTAGTTTAATGAATTTACTATAAGGAAAGATTTCCTTTTTAATCACTTTCCCAGAAGAGAGGACTGCCAGCTAGGGCCATTCTAACCTTCTTCAGATGTTTGATTTAATTCCAGAGAGCCACAAGTATCCTAAATAGTTAAAGTAAAGAAAAATGTTGTCTCAGTTCAGATCCTTCAGTAAGTGAGTGAGTGAAGGGGCGATGGAGATTGAGATGCTCCCAAATCGCCAGTGTGGGTAGGAATCCTTTGACGTCGATTCTGGGGAAACCTCTCTCACAGGAATGGTGGTTTCAGAAATGCACGTAGGAGAGCAGGCGAAAGAGAGAGACATGCCGTACGATATCGTCAGCAGCAATGTATCTCGCTAATAAACCCTCAAACGCCCACTCAAGATGAGACGTGAGAGAAGCTGGAGAGATCCAGCAATTAGCCAATATTACTGGGAGTCTGTGTAATAGGCCGGGCTGCCCACGCTGTGCCTACACACACAAGAACTGGGTACGTCTTCTGTTTTTTTTTTTTTTCTTTCTTTCTCATCTTATCGCTTTTATTGCTTCTCTGCCTTCTGAAAAAAAAGATGGCCAAGAAACAAAGTATTTAGAAATATGTTAATGTAGTCCTCTTATATAATTGTTAAACTCCAGCTCTGTGGGTGAATTGGGGAGGGATGTTCTGTGCCAAATGGCCTTTGGGGGTTTAGATCTTTTAGCCCATAGCTGTAAATGGATCTAGAACATCATTGGAAGCTGGAGGCAATGCATTTGTCCTCACTGGAAGTAGCGATGTCACCAGCAGTAGTCATAAACCCCAACATGTACTGCTAGTTACTATACTTTGTATACCTCTTGGTGTTTCTATTTCTAAGTATCACTTACACTGTACTGCTGAATTTTGTTACATTTATGGGAAATATGCCAGGCACATATACGAAAGATTTATGTATTTCTTATTATTACAGGGGAGGAGATTTCTGTGCAGTACCAAAACTGTAGAACTCGGCACACCTTTAAATCCTAATGTTATATCGCTTATTACTCCAGTGTCTCCTTACAGTTTTGAGTATTCCTGGAAGGCGCTGTTAATCCCATTGCATTGTGATCCATTACAGTGTAAAGTTAGACCTTCACTGTGCTTGTTTCAGTGCATTTTAGCTACATCAAATCTGATAAGATGTTTGGCGATGAAAGAAAAATAAAACCTTTTTTCCAGCATACCACCAGTCATCGTTGCTGTCTGTTTTCTTTCCAACTGGTCAAATGTCATTCAGCAGAAGGTACTGATATCATTATTGACGTAGTTCTCGGTATGGGGGGGGGGGGGGGGAGTGCCAAATATAGTCTTTACAAGCTGGTCAAGTCTCACCATGGAAGCTAGGCATTTGTCTTTGCATACCTGGGCTGCTTTCGAAAAAGACCAGTTTTGGAGATTGTTTGGGGTTTGTTGACAGATAATGAAAGTCAGTTGTTTTTTCTTTTGTTATTCCCATGTTTGTCTGGTATGATGATACTTTACTTCAACTTTTAAAAACTTATGCAACATGTAAATCATTATTCACCTCAGTAGTAAAAGAAATTGTAATTTTTAATGAATACTTATCTCTGATAAACAAACTGTAGAACTTATGATGATGACGCAAATGTCGCATCCATTTGCATTTTTAGTAGAGGCGCACCGATCTGATATGCTGATTGGTTTCAGCACTGATCCAGACCTATTTGACGAATCGGGTATTGGCCATATGTGACTGACCCACGTCTGATACTTTTAAGTTTTTGGTAGTCTCTAAAAAGATGTTTAATGTTAAATCTATTTTTGTACAACCAATTGCACAAGATCTATTTCCCATTTTAGGTGTGTTTTTTGTGCCATTCATGCTAAATGCTAATGTTAAAGCTGCCTGTCTCTTTGCCATTCAGTAAGTGTGGGTGCAGTGACTTTGTAGTAGGAGGAGCTTAAAAACATCAAATAAGAGGGTGACAATCAGGAAGTATTTTACGCTTTTAACGACCACTAGTAGCACAGTGATTTGCAAACTTCTTAAAACAAGGATTTGAAAGGTGGCAATAGCGTTTAGCGGAAAATCCATCTATACAAAGCACGTGCTACTGTACGAGCCAGTGTGAGTAATATGAAAAAGTAAAGGATGATTTGGGAGTCACTAACTTGGGCTGTTCTGCACACATGCTATAGCTTGTGGTACACGAGGGGCTGCTATTGCAACGAAGTGTAACAAAGCTTTTGCCAGGTGGGATAAAATTGTGGGGCTTTTTAAGCATTCGCCACTTAAGTATAATCTCTTGGATTCATATTGAACTGCACATGCCTCAAAAACGCTTAAAACATGATGTACAAACGAGGTGGAACGGTATGTTATGTATGTTTCTAGTAACCTAATTACTGTAAAGATTTTTGGCATACATTTCTTCATCTGTGTTTACTAGTTTAAAACTATGAATTATATATACTGTACAATTATATTACTATGTTAAAATATTAAAGTAAAAAGAGTTCGTATTGGAATCTATCGGTTTCGGCAGTCGTGTATTGGAATTGGATTGGAACTGAAAAAATGTGGATCGGCCCACCCTTTAATTTTTAGTTTTGCAGTTGACATTTCTGATGTTTCTCTCTGGAAGTTTTTTTTTTTTTATTATTTTATTTTATTTTTTAAAGTTTTATATGTTGCTCAGTTTTCTCCTCAGTGTTAGTTGTGCCTCATTTGTGCCTCATTTGACTTCATGACCTTTTTACGTCTTTTTTTTTTTTCCTCAGTTCTGCATTGTCCCCGGTGTTTGTGTTTACTTACCAATCATCCTTGCCCCTACTAGAATAACATTTTATTTCTTGTCTGGCCTGGTACTGAAGCAGTTAACATTAAATATCACACTTAGATGTGCTTTTTGCAGGATTCAGAACTACTGTTTCTCTTGTCCGTCTGTTTAACAGCACTAAACTGTAATAATCCAGTCACTTCAGATATTTTAGCCAAGTCATGTAAGCATTCACTAGTCAACAGAGAGAATTTTTCTGTTTAGTAAGGAATGCATTTTTTTTTTGTTTCCTTCACAAAGCAAATCGACTGCAGCATCGTAAACTCAAAAAGGACCAAACAGTCAACGGAGCAAACGGCAATATAGATAGAACTGAATTTTGACACTCTACATCAAGAGATGGAAAATAGCCACTGGTCTTTGCTGTTTATGGAATGTATCTTTACGTATCCTGTCCATTCAGGAGAAGATTGCTGTGGCGGCAATCTGTGCTTCTCTCTGTGCTTGATTGCTTTTGGAGTAGCCCAAGAAAGCAGACTGAATTGTAGTGTTGATGCGGAACTAATAAGCTGCCTTCTCACCAATGAGACTGTGTATTTTGAAGGGGAATACAATTTTGTTTAAAATTGGAACCTGCTGTGAAGGTCATTTTAGCTTTATTTATATTATGCCATGTGCTGTTCTACAGGAAAGTACCCCTGTTCAGTGATTTATCATTTGAGAAAAGTAAAGCCTGAGGCCTTACAATGTATCGTTTTGTCCTTTGAATGTGTAAATCAGTACATTTCATATAGTGAAATAAGCTGTGCCTCCCTGTCTGTGCACAGCCCAGCAAGGCCCAGATTGGAATATAGAATGGCATGCTTCTTCTAAGATTAACATTATAACAGCTCTCATCAGATGGAGGTAATATGAGAACATGAGACATGACATGAGCCAATTAAAATTGAAAGCTCGCGCTTGTCACTGATTCACTGATCACTGAGTCACTGATCATGCTTAGAATTTAGTTTAATTTCTCTCTCACACCATTAGAACGCCAACATGAACCATGCAGATGGTAATGTGAGGATATCATGCATGTTTTTTTCTGTTTTGTTTTTGTAATATTGCGTTCTGTAGGTTTACCAAATTTCTCTTTGTTGTGTTTAGCCCAGATTGTTTCTCTTTGCTTGTATTTTTTTTCTTCTACAGCCTATGAGATCAAGAAAGTAAGATCAGTAATAATGTTGTCAGATATAAACACGGCTGTAATATATTTTTGTAACACAGAATGTTGCAAATGAAAGCTTTACTGTTGATATAGAGATGATACGTTTTCATTTTTGATACATGGATGGCCTTTCGAACAATATATCTTCTCACTGCTTATCTGAGTAGGGTTACAGAGGGGACTTGAAGCATTTCCCAGACAACATAGGGCAAAAGGCTGGGGTGCGTCCTAGATGAGGTGCCAGTTCATTACGAGGCCTTCATCACATACCATGTAGAGAGACCATTTAACCTACCTGCATGTCTTTGGACCGTAGGAAGACAGGCAAGCTCCACACACACAAAGCAGGGGCAAAATTCAAACCTTCAACCCTGGAGGTGTAAGACAGCAGTGCTATCCAGTGAGCCACCTTGCCCCAGGGTTCGAACCAAAAATAACTTTTTAGTGCTTAAACTGTAAGTAAGGAATTATTTTTAAAAGCTAATTATGACAGCAAGAAGAATCATTTTGCAGCAGACAGTATAGCAGAGAGGCCACTGAGGAGCTTGTAGCCTTTTTATTGACCCTAAGATGAGTTTTTACACTGCTTACGTCTTCTGGCCGAGGCCTAAGTGATGTGCCATTTATAGCAGTTTAGGTACCATGTGTCTTACCTAGAGATCCCAAGATTGAGATACATTTTACTGGTATTTGTCTGATCTTTGACTGGGGACAATAAAATTTTGTAATTCTTTAATGGAGTGTCACAATAAATAGAGGATGTGGAATTATTTAGAAGATGCCGTATTTGTTGTTTCCTAGCATGGATTTCCCCAGTAAAGATGTATCACGTCTTTTGGTTCATGTTTTATACCCATAATTCTGCTGGAATTCTGCTCTTCTGGAAGAAACAGTAGGAAGGTCTTGCAGTAAACGTGGTAGATGATTCTTACTATTAAATAACTAGCAACTTTTTTCTAATCACTTACTTAACTCCATTTCAGTTTAATGTAATTATACATTTGCAGTACCTTGCAATGCTTGAAAATGTTAAACTGGTAGATGCTTCTCTCTCTCTCTCTCTCTCTCTCTCTCTCTCTCTCTCTCTCTCT
>JAODKE010000007.1:2558254-2577256 GCA_026779605.1 Mormyrus hasselquistii | reverse complement strand
CCCCCTCCCTTGACTCTTGACTCGTCCCGTAGTGCGTCATCCGCGCCGTCGTAGAGAGAGGGTCTGCTCGATCGGCGACAGAGCATGCGCGTCATGCCAGAGAACACGTGAGACATGTTTCACATGTCATTTGTTTTTTTTTTCTCTCTCTCAAAGTCAAGATCGATGTTTATTCCAATCATTCTGCGAGGTCTTGCTTCACCTGGGTCAAGGGAGCGCCTGCTGCTGTTGTGGTCTAGGGGAGCGTGTGACAGGGTAGGGGTGACGATGGAAGGTGCCTTAAGCGTCTGGGTTGTGGCTCCGGCGCCGCGTAACCCCCTGCCTCTCGCTGCTGCCTTTGACATGGGGAGCGTCCCCATTTAACGCCGCTTCAGTGCAGTAATGCATCGTTCTCTCCCTACCTACGGATGGGGTTGCATGCGCTATCCCAAGATGCTGCCGGATTCTTGCCTGCCCGTCACCTGACCGAGCTCCCATCATCTCAGCAGCAGCCGGCTCTGTATCTGAAACACTTTGTTTCCTTGAATGTGTTTCATATTACTAGTAATTTATAGCCGTTTTATTTAAAGTGGAAACTGAGCTGGTCCTCAGCCAGCAACACAATTACGTTTAATAAGGCTTTACCAGACGTATGTCATCACTGGGAGACCTCATTTTGGTAACCCTGCATATACATATAATTGGGTTGATATCATTATGTAGTACAGCTGGAGTGTTGTGTTTTCATTTTTTTTATATATATAATTTTAATTTTAGCCTATCAATTTTGCTTACTCACCATGCACCTTCGCTGTGTGTCCTCCAAAGCTCAACCTCATCAGAAAACTGTCTTCTGCCTTTGTTGTATCTGCAGATTATTACCCTTTAAAATAAATATGCAACCATAAAATTATTGAATGCTTGCAATAAAAAAGAGAATATGAATCTTTTAGTAAGTTTGCATTTTAAGGAATTCAGAGTAATAATAAAGTAGTTCCTTTATATTAAATGATACGTTTTACATCATATGGGAATTCTATGTAACCCATATTAATCACATTCGTTATGCATGAGGTGTTTTTCAGTACAAGTAAACTTTTGTTCTGGCCACTTCAGTCCTTCTAACTCCTCAGACTGGCAGCGCCTTCCTGCCGCGCATAGCCAAGATCTCAGCTGGAGCTGTTTCAGTAAGTTCACGTTTAGTTGTCGGGAAGCTGAAAACAAACTCGTACCTGCCTATCGGCAGTTAATCGCAATAGGTTGTTGCCAAGTTTATTCTGCTTCTATTTTGCTACATTTCAAACATGTGAGTTCAGACCTGTTGTTTTGATGTTCCAAATGAACAGTTTTAGCTTTTGAAGTCCAACGGAGTAATTAGTCAACATTTTAATGAGTGTTGCAGACACGCGCATCTAGGTGTTATTTATTTAAAGCATATAGCTAACAAAGGAGTTATTGTGTCTGTTTGGCGAGCACACTCTCATTTCTTAGACACTCTAAATATTTTTGGTATTTTTATTAATTCTGTGTGACTCCATGCTTATATAATTGACTGAATGAAAAATGCTGAACAAGACTAGCGTGACAAAGTCAAAATACACAACATGGTACCAAGACTGATGAGCTGATAAAAGCACAACGTGGCTGAAAATAGCAGCGATGCTGTCTGGTAACAGATGGGAAATACACTTGTGGATACAACATGTTTCTAGATCACGGTAGGTCACAAAGTGGAGCATAATCCATTACCATGCTGACACCTGTTGATGTTTTTCCATGGGACAAGATTATGACTTTCCACTGCGCAGGTGGGTGGATCACATGCAAATGAGCATCCCAATATTAAATTAACACGCATATATTCTCTAAGTAACTATTACTGTTTGATATATTAAAAAGGCCAATTGTATGCCAAAGTACAAAAAGCCTAATACTTTTCCAAATAAAACTGATCAAAATATAAGAAGATATCAAAACATTATTATTTAAGAACAATGCTAAATTTCTTAGTTTTGAAAGTTAATTTAGTATGGTTAATTTAGAACAGTAATCTTGAGTATACTATATTTTTCAGGCCATGATAACAGTTTATACATCTGCAAAGAAATTTACGAAAGGTTTTGTTTTCTATCGACATTTGTTGCTGTTTTGCATTAATGTATGACATATAACTGAAATTTACAGAATGTTAAGTGATCAAAGGTAATGGATCTTCGCAAATGTGCCAAACAACTCCGTGTTTGACACATCACATGTGGGCAACTATGTTCTACTGCAGTAGGGCACTCACCCCCCCCATTTTAAAATAGTATAGGCTTGATTAGTGTTTCAGCATAAACCCTGGTCAGCTCGAAACCTCGAAGTAAACATTACTGCTTTTATTGTGTCTTGTTAAAAATGTATGTAATGCCATCTAAAGTATGGATGCATACATCAGACAGAAAGAATATAAATGGGATGTATAAATGATGGATTGCTTGAAGTGGGATGTGAGGGGTGGCGGTAAGCAAGAAAATCGTCTGTGATGTCTTGGCTTCCTTTATATGAGCTGCTTTCTTGTACCACCATTAAGACACCTCTCCTATTAAGTAAGATTCATGTATGAATCATTTACCCAGACCAGCCTCTGTCAAAGACCTCCTGTGTCAGCACTGGCAGCTTGAGGAATGACAGGCAGAGTCACATGAGAGCTATTAAATGTGCTGTGACTGCTGATTATTTATCTGCGGGATAACGAATCGGTTAACTCTTTACATAAGGCCATGTTTTTAGTAAATCATTCATAACACATGCATAACAAATAATAATGCATTCATAAAGCATTATATACACAATTTAAATATTTATCAAAAGGCGTTATAACCACATGTATTACACTTTATGAATGCTTTATAAAGCTCTCATCTATAATGCACTATTGATACCTCCATAATGCATTATAGTGGTTGGTATAAGCATTAAGGATGCTTTGTACTGCATTATAAAGGTATCTATAGTGCGTTATAGATGAGTGCTTCATAAGGCAGTCATAATTCATAATAAACGTTGCTATAATGTGTTATGCCTTTTCATAAATATTTAGCTATGTTTATAATGCTTTATGACTGCAATAGTATTTGTCATGAATGTGTTTATAAATTACTAAAAACGTAAAAAGTAAAGTGTTACCACAAATTGTATATAACACAGTCGCAGGACGTGATTAACATTTTCTTTTAATGTCCTATTAAAGTTCTTCCTGTTGCTATGGTATAAAACACACACTTTCCTCCTTGGGTCTTCCATCTTGCCTGTGTCTCCTTCTGCCCACAAGAGGAGGGCCATGTAAATGGACCATCCCACCAAGCATTCGTGTTGCTGCCTGTTTGTACTGCTTTGGGTATCTGGAGCTGATCTGTCGGTGTGGGACTCAAGGCTCCAGAATGACACGTGGAGGGTGGGGGGGGGGATTTATGAAATGACCGCAGGAATGTGAGTGTAATTATTGTTCAGTGACACAGACTCGAGCTCTTTCCGCGTCTACAAATGTCCATCTGGGGGCGTGTTTGCTGTCACCGCCTAGTGCGAAAAGGACACCCTTTCTCTTCTCCTGGACCTTTTAAAGATGAATGAGAGTGCCTGGAGTTAATTCCCTGACTCTTGGGGAGGACGGCCCTGTTTCCTCATTGATTCGATGAGTCACCCCGGCGCCCATAGAGCCGCGGATGAGAAATGTCACAGGGCTGGGAGACAGAGCCAGACATTAAAGGTGGCCGACTTTGCGTTTGGGGGTGGGCGGTGGGGGCCTGGGGAGCCAGATAGAGGATGGGTGGGGGTCATACAACTGTCGCCACCCTCCTTAATCAGCACCACTGACGACGCAAACGACACCACCAGCAGAGTTAAGGAACCGTTTGCTAGAACTCATTTACAGTACTCTGTTTGTTTATTTCATATATATAAACCATTGGTTAGACATGCAAAAGATAACATGCAATTTACATTATGACATGCAAGAATTCACATGGAAAATCACCAGTTTGTTTGGCTTTACAAAGTCTATACCACACATTTTTGTGTGCTTTCAGAGGTAAACACAAAAAAAATCATGTTTAGACTTCAGTCTTTCTTTATGTAAACTGCAGTATTGTAAAGGTGGGGGCATAATCCTCATGTCATATATTGATTTACGGTATAATGTGCTTTATGACGGAATCGATGACCATGGGGCCGTGTCTAGTGTCGTAGGCGGTGTCTCCTCTGATCACTGCGTTCTAGAGACGCAGCCCATCTGCATCACCTCAGGGCTGAGGGCCTGTCTATGTGCCTGATGGTCAGGTAATTCGCAGATAGGGTGACCATCTGAAACATGTCAGGGGGGGGACACTATGAGCTACTTCAAGTTTTACAAACTACTTTACAACTGAAAGGTCCCTGCGCTCGGCTAAATAGTTCAGTTCATCTTGTGATTTGTTTACTTTGATTGAAAGACTCATCCAGCTGTTTCACATTAACATTAGTGACACATGCATGATTGTAGGAGACTGACCAATCAGCCCACAACAAGAACTCAGTGCTAAAGTGAAATCCAAGTCTTTTTATTGAGATGGTCACGTACAAACCCTGTCCTAGCTCAGAGTGACCCCCCTGACTTGGATTCGGTGACCACCCTATTTACCAAGCATTTGAGGTGATGTGTAATCAGTCTTATACTATGCCTGTAAAGATGGCTAGATATGTTACAGGGTTACAGGAGTGACTGAGCAACTTCCTCAAAGTGACTGTCTTACAGGTGTTCTCTGGCTGAAACCTGACCGCATAACATTTTAATCGCAAACTAATTTCCTGCCAGTACCTGCTCTACCTGCTTTGCCCTTTTGTCCCACAGAACAGACCATAGTCAGCTTTGTCAATTGTTTTTTTTTTTTTACCTCAATTCTGCTTTCAGTACATTATTCAGTATGTTATTCAACTTGTGTGAGTGGAATGTCTTTGAAACTTGACTGAGAAGTCAGTACCTTTTCATAACTAATGGTCTCACCCCTGCGACCATAATGTAGAACCTTCCCAAGAAGATTGTCGATTCATTTCAGTTTGGACACCCTCTGGCAAATATAGTCTCACGGTTATTATCTGAATCTTAATAATTAAAGTATATACTTGTTGTACTGTAGTAATTTAGTTATAACTCTTACCTCTAATGTAGTATAGCTGAGTTTAGCCATTTCACACTGCTAATTCTGCATAGCTATAGGATGTCTGTGCATTACATTATGTCATTTTGTCATAAACAGAGTATTTTTAGCCTTTGGCTATCACCCCTACAGGAGCGTTTTCACCCTCCACCCTGTATGCCCGGAAAGACCTCCTGCAGCGACCCGCTCATGTGGCCACCAAGAGCTTCCAGGCACTGCGCATCTTTGTCAATGACGAGCTACACGAGCTGCATGCGGCGCTGCAGGCGGCGGAGGTGCTCCTGCGGCCCGGCGGCCGGCTCTGCGTGCTCACGTTCCACTCGCTGGAGGACCGCATAGCCAAGCGCTTCCTTCACGGCCTCGACGTGGCCGCCCCACCCCGCCGTAACCCCCGCCGACCTGCCCGGGAGGAAGAGGGTGAGGATGAGAGGTCGGCTGCTGGGGACGCTCGCTGGGCCTTTGTGCAAAAGAAGGTGATCGTGCCCCAGGAGGATGAGGTACGCGAGAACCCCAGGGGACGTTCAGCAAAACTCAGGGCAGCTGTGAAGCTCTAGGTCTGAGAACGTCCTGTTTCTGTGGATTTCTCAGTGGGAATCCCATTCAGTGTTTTTAACGCACCTGGCTGGGAACTTGGTTTGTGCCTGTCAGCATTTGGAAGCCTATTTATGTACGCTGAAAGGCAGCTGCTGGCTCTCTGCTGATGGCCTTATCGTGCGGCTGCCCTCACCATTAATCTATTTCAGTGTTTTCCAAGCTGGTCCTCGGGGACCCCCAGACGGTCCAGGTTTTTCCTCCCTCCGAGCTCCCTGCCAGACACAAAACGTGGACTGGCTGTTGGTCTCTGAGGACCGGATTGGGAAACACCGGTCTATATAATCCTGTGCCACTATGTTCCTGTCGTAAAATCCCTCTATTGATAAGAAAGGATAAAGTGCTTCGGTTTTCTTTTTCAAAAAGCAAAGGAGACAGGGTTTCCCAGTAACTGCCCAGGTTCACTGTCTGTTTGACTGAAAACGTTTACGGTCAAGTGAGGGTGAGGGGTTTTTGTAAAAAATGTAAAAGCTGCTGATACTCGTGATTAAAAGCATTTATACTGTGCACTCAGACAAGGATGTATGCATATGTACTAATACATACCTTTAAGTGTATTTCACATATCAACAGAAAAATTTTCAGTATAACAGATTTTTTTATATCTGTCATTCGTAAGAAATAAATTGGTATTTTGAAATGGGTTCTGTGTAATTAGATTCCTTTACTGCTTACATTCTCACACTGATACACACTTATCTTGTTTCAATTTTTCAATATAATTGCATTATAGTCCATTATAAATATCAATTTACTATAAAAACATGTCACAAGCATATCTGCAACATATTTTCCTGGGACCAGTAAAATCATGGTAAGAAGTGCTTAGGTGCTTTTCTGTGAATTAAACCTAAATGTTCACCTGACCCTGATCTAGATAAGCGTTTGAGAGATGGGCAGATACATGGAAGGCAGGAGCGATTTGATGAACCCAAATGTCACATACATCAAACTGTAGAGAACCATTTTATATTCTTCGTCTGATTTTAGCACTCTGACAATGCAGAAGCCGTATGGAACAGGCCAGAGAAGCTAAAGGAACGATCATCCAGGCGTGGAGGCTGAATTCATAGCTGTAGTTTTCTTTATTCTTATCTTTTCGAGTAAATTCTGCCTGCACATACCATTCAGAGTTCAGAAATGCAGCTTCACCCCCTTCACAGGTCTTCCACTGAAACTCGGGTTTGTCAGCCACAGTAGTGGTGCCGCGAGCAAGGCGTTGCTGAGAAGTGATGCTTTAAACAGAAACAAACATTTAAGCAACGGATTTTACTAGAATCCATTTATTGTACGTTCTTTGCGTTTTTCTGTTTCAAAACCGAATTGGAAAAACCAGAAAACAGTGGTGTTTTTTTTTTTTTTGTTTAAAAATTAGAACGGGAAAAAGGAAAAATAGGAAAAGAAAAAAATGCTCCGTTGTTCTGTTTTAAAACCAAATTGCAAAACTATAAGATCAAGTTTTTTTTCCCCCGCTTTTTTTTTTTTTTTTTTTTTTTTTTTTTTTTGATATTTTGAAGAAATCCAGGGTATGTCAGACAATGAAACAGATTATTTAACTTTAAATAGTATTTTAATATTATATTGTAACATATACAGGGCCAACAAAAAGTTAGGAAGCACCTACCCATAGAAAGGTTTATTCTCTACATTTTAGGATAATTATAAAGACACCAACGCTATAAAGTAGCATATCCCTGCTGAAAAACAGCATCGACCATATTCAATTCAGTTCAATTTTATTTGTATAGTGCATTTTCACAGCATTCCATTGTCTCAATGTGCTTTACATTATCCTGCCCAAAGCCCCCAGAGAGCAAATCAGATGCGACAGTGGCAAGGAAGAAACCTTGGGAAAAACCAGACTGGAACCCAAGCTCCAGAAGCCAGCAAAGGAAGTCAGATTAATGGGATGGCAAAATCCTAATTTAAACAGTTCAAATTTTAAGATTCGAGTGTAAGTGCAGATGACAGGCAGGTGCTGGTGCTGGTGCTGCTTCTGACTGCCGGATGAAGAGTGAAGAAGCAGCAGAGCATGAAGGAGAGACGTCACAGGCGGAAGGACGTCACAGGCGGAAGGACGTCACAGGCAGCAGGTTAGGCAGAATATCTTGATTTTTTTTTTTGTGTGTGTGTTTTGGTGCTGGAGTAGCATCATTAATGAAATATTGATGATGGACCAGCTTCATGTGCAGGTAGCCCAGCACAGTTATGCTGATCCACCAGCTACACCAGCACCAAACCAGCTTAGACCAGCATGGAAATCATGTTTTTTCAGTGAGGATATAGCTTAGAAGGCACTAACCAAGAAACTATTAAAAATCATTTGTTGGGGAGGGGGGTGTTGCAGCTCTAGGGGGTTGATCAGAGAGGCGCTGGTCCAAATCCTGCGGCCGGTAGAGTGATGCCACCATTGGGTCCTTGAGCAAGGCCCCTGACCCCAGTTGCTTCAGGGACTGGCTGACCCTACATTCTCCTCTAACCCATTTTCATGAGGTGGTCTCCCCTAGATGCTTTTCCAGCTGTCCTTGAAGGAGGCACCACATAGAAACGGGCCATGGTCCTTCCTTTTTTCTTCTTTCCTATATTTCCAGTCATCGAGAAAAAAAAAAAAACACTGCTCTGTTGTTTTTCTGATTTAAGAGAAAAACAAAACATTATGCCTGTTTTGTTCTTGTCTTCTATTTCCTGTTCTGATTTAAACCAGAAAAACAAAAACTACATTTTTTTTGTTTTTTGTTTTTCCAATTCGGTTTTGATACAGAACAATCAAAGAATGAATGACAGAGATTTTCTCGCAAGATATTTTTACTTAAGTGCCATTTTAAGTGGAAAGAGATAAAAAAACAGTCTCTCTCTCATTTTGTTCTTACATTGGCACATAGATAAACCTTCAAAGTCAACAATCCAAAAGTTTCTGCCTTTTTCTTCCCCAGCTGTTGCCTAATGACTGTGCTGATCTATTTGTAATTCGTAGGACATTTTATCTTTTTCTTACCCATAATGCTAACTTTTTTGCAGATAGTTATTTTATCATTTCCAAAGTAACTATTTCTAAATATTTTTGCCATTTAATCACAGTTTGAATGGCAAACCTGGGGTGTAACACCAGTTCTGAAAAGTCATCACTATTCTAATTTAAAACAATGACATCAGACGTCATTCAGATTTACTGTACAGCTCTCTGTTGGCTTAGCATTTTGGTGGAGTTTTTTTTCTGGCTGTGGATTCAAGGCCATTTGAAGTCAACTGGCCAATTCTTAGAAGGGAAATAGGCAGTGTGCCCGTGTGAAAGGGTAGAGGAAGGATGCCAGGGGGTGAGCACTGAGCGAGAGCTGCACCATCAGACTTCTGTGTGCAGGCGCAATTGCATGCCCACTGGGAGACGGGAGGGATGCCTACCATCCATGCCATGCGGGTTATCTGGGGGTGGTGATATGTGCAGCGGTGACTGTGACAAGGGCCGCACCTAGTGCGCGTATGCTGCATGAACACCTTAAGCAAGGGGAGGGCTTCGCTGAGCCTGGTCACGCCGCTGAGTTAGCTAACGTGTTCGAGACAGCTTTAGGTTTATTATACTGACCGTTTTTAGATTAATGCGTCAGTAAGATCCTGATTTGAAGTGTTGTGTCATTTATTGTTGTTGACACTGCTGCAGAATGTAGTTCAGGGCCACCACTCAGGAGTAGTTACAGCACAGAGGTGAGATGAGTTATCCAGTAAGTAACAATACAGGGTAACGTTTTACGTTAACTGCACCTTCATAATGCATTCATTATGCATTCATTGAATATTCATAAGCAGCATGAAAATATATCTTAACATACCTTATCAGCTTTAATATACATTAATGACAAACCTTATATGATTATGATGTTTGTTATCATCATAGTGCCTTGCGATGGGTTGGCACCCCATCGTTTCCTGCCTTGCATCTGTAGCCTTCAAGGCTCTGATCCCCCATGACCCTGAACAGGACAAGTGGTTAGAGATAATAGGTGGATGGATACCAGGAATATTATTATAAGAATAACATCATGCTTCTGGTAAAATATTGGACAATGGTTTCCTGCATACAGGTGAATGTGGCATTGCTTCATGAGAATGTTATGTCACTGAGAACAAGGCAGAGCCATTTATCAGATGGGATAGCAGATGAAGACTGAGCAGGCCAGTGGCTAGAGAAGCAATTTGAAATGTTCCCAGAAAAACATCTGGATGGGTCTTCAGGTGTTTCTTGATGCGACATCCTCTAATGACTCGAAGTGGTTGGATAGGTTGTTCCACCATCGAGAAACCACACATAAGAAGTGTCAAGAATTAGTATTATGTTCATGTGGTGGAGAGACAACCAAGCAGCATCAGCCTGCTGGCAGGTCCTGATGAGGACCTTAATGAAGATGTATTCTGTTCCATCAGTGTCTCTGAAAGCCAGCACCTAGGACATTAACTGGATGTGAGCACCTATAAGGAGCCAAAGACAGACAGAGGGGTGTAAAATGAGAGTATTTAGGCTGATTGAATACCAGATGTGTTGCTATGTTTTGAATCATCTCCAGATGTTTGACAGCAAAAGCTAGTAGCCCTCTCAGTCAGCAGCTGCGGATGTCTAGTTGTGAAATAAGTTCCTTGATTAAGTGCTGAACTGCATTCTTACAAATAAAGCCTGGTCTTCCTGATGTTATGTAGAGTGAATCTAAAAGACAGAGAGGTAGCTGCTACGTGGTCAGCAAAGGGTAGCTGGCCATGTATTATTATCCCTAGGCTCCTGGCAGACCTTGATAGAAACAGTATCGATGATCCAAGATGTACAGTAATGTCATGGTGAATTTAAGGGCTGGCAAGGAAGACAAGAAGCTCAGAAGTTCAGCAGGAGGTGACGTTCCCTCATCCAGGCTGCAATGTCGACGAGGCATGTGGAGATCTGAGCAGAGACTATGGTGTCCTCTGGAGGGAAGGGCAGGTGGAGCTGCATGTCATCAGCATAGTAGCTGTGGGAGTAGCCATGCGACTCAATGATTGGACCTAGAGAGGTTCAAGTATTATACAGGGAGAGAAGAAAAAGGGACCAACACCTGAACCTTGGGGGTCAGCAGTTGATAACTGATACCTCTGTACCCCAAGACACTTGGAATGATCTTCCCGATACAGTAGGTAAGAGTCAAACCATTTCATAGCAGTACCCACAATGCAAAGTTGACAGAGGTTGGATCAGATCTGATAGCTCGATATGTCAGAAGTTGTGCAAAGGTCTGGTTGGGTGACTCATGATATTCCAAAGGCATGCATAACAGTCAGGAGGGCAGTCTTTGTCAAGTGTCCAGCTCAGAAGCCAACTTGGAGAAGCTCCAAGAATGTTAGACCCGTGATTGAGGATACCACACTTAAGAGTATAAGTTGGAAATGAGAGGAGGGAAACCAGTCTGTAATTTTCGGCCTCTGATGGGTCAAGTGTGGGTTTTTTAAGTTTTTTTTTTTTTTTTTTTTTAAGTTTTTTTGGCTATATCTGGAATAAACGTTAGGCTGTGTAAGCATGTTTAGGATTCCTACAGTCTTGTCACCTTGGAAAGGGAGTTTCTCTTTGAAGTTGAACAGCAAGCACGAACGAAACATTGCTTATACTGCCACACTGAAAATAAGCAGTTTGCTGTAAAACTCCACAGGATATATTAAATTAATGACAACATAAAAATTTAGATTCTGCATACCTCGGCACACTGGGGTTTAATTTAGAATCTCGTTTTAAATGACAAAGTCAGTGAAACATATGCGTCCAATTTGTTTGTATACAGCAAATGTGGAAGTATTTTTGTCACATGTAGTATTCAGTAATCACGATGCATTTCAAAAATGGTAATTGTGGGTTCAGATATAGCTAAGTATTGTTCTCATAAAAATTCCTGTCAGTAATCATGGCTAATTAACTAGGTTGTGAATACTAAAAAACTCTGGAAAACATGCAGAAACACAAAAAGTTTATGTTTTATATTACTGTTGAGTAGTTTTAGTGTAAAACACCATTCTTAACATTATCTTTACGATCATTGGACTTTCATATTATGGTTTTGACTCTCAGCTGCCTCCTTGAAGCTTAAATTTAAGGCTTTTGTGGGCCTGGTTAATGGATTAGACACCAGGAATTAAATCCACAACAATGAATAGGATAGTGCTGATACCTTGAAACAATGTTTTTTACGCATTGATCCTTTCCAAGTTTTCATCCCATAATGGTCAAAGATTTCTTAACTGCTGTGTTTGAAGGAAAAGATATTTCATTGTCATCTATCTGTAAATGAATGAATGTGCTACAATAGTTCATATAGTATAGCTTTTTTCCCCATTTTATCTTCTTTCTCATTCCGTTTTCCAACTGCTTATGTCCATCAGAGGACACACACATAACTATAGGCAATTTAGAGATACCAGTTAATCTCCAAATCTTTTGACTACTGGAGGAAACTGCCATACTGGGGGAAGTTACATGACGGAGAGAACATGCAAACTCCACACAAAGTTTTCTAGAGTCCTGATGAACCACTGGGCACTTGTTCTTCAGTTTTCAATAATCTCTTCTAGACAGGTGAGTATCTAGAGGGCACCGAGTCCAGGAGCTTAGCCCACATGTTGTCTACATGCCCAAATCATTGGATGTTACTGAAGAGATAAGTTGGCTCTAACAATAACCAGCTACTTTAGTTAGCTATCTGTGAGTAGGCTAGTTCGCCTGATAGCAAAGGATAGTGATCTCAAATTTTATATGGATTACCTACAACATGGTTAAATAACATGGTACTTAGGTTAACCTGTGGCCTGTACTACGAAGCGGGGTTACTGGCAAACTTGTCAGATTTAAGGTACCACAGTTTAAATGGACTTCATATTCATTCACTTCCATTTTGCCCAGACTACCTTAAATTCGACAAGTTACCCTGATAAGCCTGCTTCGGCCCCAGGTTAACTATATCGTCAACAAAAGTTACACCTCTCGTGTCCTGCTAAGTATTTCAATAAGGTAGTCAGGTAACCCATGTCAGGGAGGATACTTTTGGTTTTACAAACTACTTTAAAGCCTCCTGCGCTTGGCTAATCAATTCAGTTCTTCTTATGCTTTGACTGGTTTGTTTTCTTGATTGAAAGACTCAACCAGCTGTTTCATATTAACATTAGTGACACATGCATGATTATAGGAGACTGACCAATCAGCACACAGCAAGAACTCAGTGTTTAACTGAAATCTAGAGATGAGGGAACTTAGCTGGCATGTGTGTGGTCCAGGTATACATTACATACACAAGTATACATCATCACACAATGTAATAAAAAACATTGTGAGTACATTTTTTCGGTCCCCAAAACGGAAAATTCAAATGTGTGACTGAAATCAAAAAACTAAAAATGCCAAAAGACTTGCATGTGTTTGTGCGTGTGCGAATTTGTTGAGAATCAAAATGAGACAGCTGAATAGTACCAGAGAACAGAGGTGGGTGGGCAGAGGATTTTTGAGATCAGATTTGAACATCTACGTGGTCAAACTCGTTGAAAACATTTGACAGTATCGCTAACCTCCTAATGTTAGAAATTTGGAAGTTCAGCCTACTGGCCTAGTCCTTGGCCATATCAGGTGAGTCATAGCAATAGAAATTTTCGTTCAATACTGCAATCCTCTGTTTGTATTACCTTTACTAAAAAATGTCCAATTAAATGGTACCGTTAACAAATTTAGGTTGTTAAGGTTCCATGATTGCTATGAAAATAATTTTGGCAAAAAATTTTTATTAAAAGATCACCATGGCAGTTAATAAGTATAATGTACTCATGCTGTGTACACATTCTCTGTGTCACACATGATTAACTCGCTGCTCCACCTCGCAGGGTCTGCAATTTGCATTTACATAATTTTGTCATCTCTATTTAAAGACTTCTATAAAATCCTACGGCTTGTAATTGATTTATTTTTTTTTACTGTGGAAAAAAAAATCGGAGACTGTCCTCCTTCTGGGTAAAGGGAAAAAAAAAACAAGATAATTGACATTGCGTTGTAATTACAGCAGAATTGGTATAATTATTGCTCAGTTCAAACATGAAATTTCCTCATTATGACACAAAAAACAAGACATTCGGGTCTAATTGGTTTTCATATTTTGCGGGATCATACAGAGGGGCTCTTTCACCACTAATGCAGCGCAAAATTCTGCCTAAATTGGGTTAGTGTGGGTTAAATGGAATAGATCCCAGCTTGTACACCAATTAATTTTCCTCCTGCTACATTGAGGCCTGTCGGGCTTGCCCTTATTTTACATCTCCAACTCTAAAACGCATACTATGCATTCACTGAACCTGTTTTAAAGTTATTCACAACCAAAGGTTTTAACCAAACCAAAACATCCATTAATATACCTAGAAAACAGCTCCCAAATTTGAACATACCTATTCAGTAACGGTCCCAGCCGATGAGGTGCCCTAGGCGAGCACCAGCGCTGGCGCCCTCCGTCCCAGGCATTGGGAAAATGGTTGGGAAGTCGGCGTCCCCTAAGAAGTTAGCGCCCTAGGCGGCCGCCTATGTCACCTATATCGACCAGCCCTGTCATGACATCATCTTTACTGTAACGTTACGTCATCTCTGTCTGTCACATTTTTCATCCCCTTCTTTTTTTTCCTCCCCTGGGCACCAGATAATTTAGGACGTTTTGATATGTTGAGCTTGTTGACACATCAAAAAATGACCATCCACCCTTGTTCTTTTCATATTAAGACACATTAATACCAACTAGATTTATGAATAGTGGAATGTTACACTTTTTCTCTTCCTCCGTTTGTGGCCCCCCCTGGATGGATGGCGCCCTTAGCATTTGCCTATATAGTCTATCCCATGCGCCAGCCCTGTACCTATTCAGTAGTATATAAAATGTTTCAGTGATGAGAATACGGTAATAATAATAGTAATAACAATAATAATAATAATTATCGCATTATTAATCCCCATGGGGAAATTGTCTTTTATGCTTCCCGCAACTTGCTTTTTGTAAGCAAGCTATCCGTGAAGGGCAGCCATCCATGGCAGCACCCAGGGAGCTGGGGGTTAAGGGTCTTGCTGAAGGACCTGCCGACGTGCTGAGTGCGACCTTGTGATTACAAGCACACAGGCTTAGCCCACTGAGCCACATGCTGCCCCCCAAGTATGCCGATAGTAAATTTTTAAAAAGTACACCCTGAATCAGCAAAGCATCGCAAACACCATCACGGTTATGGTAACATCAATGAGCGTAGTTATGATATTAATAGTCAGGGATTGACAGAACTAGTACACAAGTACGCATTCACCTTTAAAAGTGATACGTGCGGCAATCGATTGTTGTGACTGCGTGACTTTGCGGTGTTACATTAATCGATTGCTGTACGTATGGCTTTTAAAGGTGAATGCATACTTGCGTACCAGTTATGTCAATCCCTGTTAATAGTGTGAAGTGCTGTGCTTTGTTTATGCCGGGCATAATGGGTCCTGTATCATCCAAAGAATTCCACTTTTAACTCCATAGTACATGGTGCCAAAAATCATTTAAACGCTTGTTTGCAAATATGAGATGAGAATTTCTTTTGAGAAACAGACTTCAGTCACAAACCTCGTTTTGAGCCAGTCTCATTCCTATTGCAGTGGCATTAACATTAGGCCTTTGAATGCTTTCTTGGTGTCATTTGTGATTTCCTGGATGAATTCGAGATATTTTGCGAACTGAAGACTACTGTTTAGAAGTAATGCTCTCGTTACGGCCCAATGAAGTCCCAGGATCTTAGTAATAGCTCTGTAACCCTGTCTGTGCACGTGCACGCGTTCACACACACACACACACACATATATATATTATACATTATATAATCAATATAATCATACATATGTTTGTTCCTTTGATGCGAGAACTTCACTTGGATGGTCAGGGTTAATATGAATGCGCTTTAGATTCAAAAGGGCTGTCTGTAAACAAGCCAGGCTGTGTTCGATCAGCTGAATCTAATTATCAATTAATTATTATCAATTGGTTCATTAACTAAGAGGGCAGTGCCGTTTCTCATGGGTGATACGGGTGAATGAATTAAAGTAAAATAGTGATCAAAAAACTCTGTTTTGCGTTTCTTCAGGGTTCCTTTGTTTAATATTTTGGCTTGAAATCTGAAACTATTTAGTGTGACAAATATGCAAGAATAGAGAATCAGGCAAATGCTTTTATCCTTTTTTCATGATGCTATAAAATGCTTTTTTAGAAAAGGGATCAGTTATTTAAAACATGTTGCAGCTGTACAGATGCCGCGTGAGAAGAGAGCCGGCAAATGTACTTTGAGTCTCTGGAACTGGGGTGCAGGATCGATATCATAGAGAGCTCCCAGGATCTACCTAGGTCATAGCTCCCTTCACCCTCCCATCGCTGTTTGAAGGCAGGCATACAGAGAGGAGCTGTGTCCCTTTGCTTCTGTTGGAAGAGTTCTTAAGGACTGCTGCGTGCAATGTTAATCAGGTAAGGGCTGCATTCCAGTGCTATAAAAAGATTCCTCAATGAAAGGCTTTGAAGTCGAAGCCATTTGAATGATTTTTGTGAATGACGCCGGCTTCGGGTCTCCCGGGAGGCGAATCGCATCCAGGCAAGACAGAGATGTTAAAGAGTGATACCGCAGCCGGAAGCCCCTGCCTTTCGCTGACTTTCAATTAAAACTTAAATAAAAACAAGACTTCTAAAGCTGTCCTCTTCACAGAGGAAACTGAACCCGCTGCCCAGAGAAAGCCTCGCGGTCCTCCTTTCCAATTTTCCATTCATTTCCACCTAATTGTTACATTTTCCCATCCCCTGTCTCCTTTCAGAGAGGACAAGAGAATTACCTGCGATGCATTCTGTCCCAGTTCACTTCTGCAACCATACACCTTGCAGAATTTAAAAGTTAATGAGGTTGATGAATTAATAATTTGGCATTTTGATGCATTTATAATTAAGACCGATGCTACAGCTTTGAGAAAATGGTCAGGGACACCCTTCTGTGATTTCTGGGTCAAGGAGAGCACCCAATGACACTAGGGGCGATCAAAAACTGATTAAATATTTAAAATGGGGAAAACCACAGACTATGCAACGGCAAATACATGTGTAGTTTGTCCTCAGATACTTTTACATCTCTCTGGCTGCTGAATGTGCTGTTTGACATGTTATTTTTACCACTCCCCGTACACCATGCATCCACAAAAACAAATGCTGTTGGTACTTGGCGGGGTGCCAGCACGGGAATTTTTGCCATTGTGGTCTAACTGGGGAATCGTTGGCTCCTGTAAAATAAGAAGACAGCTGCAATGTTTATTTGTGAACAATGTAGCCTGCAACCATGAAGGACTGCATAATCAGGTGGTTCTCCTGGTGCTGATTTTCACAGAATGCTGTGCTCTAACCTAGCTCGATTACATGCAAATGTAGTATTACTTTACAGTAATTATTTGCTCATTGGAATACAACCAAATTTAATTAATGTTATCTTGCTTTTTATAACCGATGCCTTAACGGATGTATCTTTTGTCTGGCCTTGGATGTAATTTGGTAAGGGGAAAAAAAATCCCTGAAGCTTAATAAGATTCACCTTGGAGAATGAGGGTGAAGATGAAAGAGGTATGGACAGAAGAAGATAGGGCAGGAGAATGCATGTGTGGTCACTGGGTCCCTTAGTCACAACCTAACTACTATAGCCTCATGTGGCACCCTATCCCTGGAGAATCGTCAGATTCACAAAGCATCCTCCAGAGCGAACTGCAGTATCTGGCAGCCAGTTGGCAAAGCCACTGGGGTCTGGGTGGCCATTGTATCCAGAAGGAGCCTTTTGTTGCCTCAGTTCACATTACTTATTCAGTAGGATGCTTTGGAATGGCTGAACAAGACCCTCACGCTGCCTGGCCGCTCATATTGCTCGAACACTGACTTGCATATCCAATGCGTGATCCACACTGCAAGGAGCAGCTCTGAGCATCAGGGAGGCACTTCAGAGAAACAAACACAATCCCCTTATTGCGTCACAGAAAGCCCTCGCACGTCTCCAGCCGTTGCCTTGACAAATGTTCAGCTGCACCACCTCACAGCTCTATCTTCATCATTTGTTTAGGATTCTGGGTGAAATTCATTCATTCGCAAGTACTTTGAATACATTTTTCAAAAGAAATATATATTTCAGTTTTCATTATATATCTGTCTATATATATATATATATATATATATATGTGTGTGTACTCAGGCACAATCAAAAGCTCTGTGTGTGTGTGTGTGTGTGTGTGTGTGTGTGTGTGTGTATGTACCATGCAAATATAGATACCCTCAATTTCCGATTAAGCGAAAATAAATTCCTGGCAATGACAAAGAAAACTGAATAATGAAATACTAAAGCAGTATAGTTTATTAACAAATATCCACTGCATTTAAGTTTAAGGGCTTAGTTTTGCCATGTGTCATGTTCATCCATCCATCCATACATCCATCTTTCAGCTGCTTATCCCTGTCAGGGTCACATGGGATGACATTAACCTACAATTTAAAAAGAGGCAGGAACATGCAAAATAAATAACTGCGTTTCTGTTTTCATGCTGTCACGTCCTCTTCCATCTGGTAGTGACATGTCTGCTTGTCATGCTGGCTGACCAGTGCCCAGATTTATTACCTATCATACCTTCAGTGCTCCCTTTGCACCACGGTAACATTACTGGGCATCATTGCACAAATGTCACTGAAAGAAATTGCCTAGGAGAACAGCTATATCAGACAGCAGCTCAAATCAGGCTTTCTATAACCTCACATGCTCTGGACTTCATATTTAAAAAAATGGTATTTGTTTCAATGCATAAAGTGTTAAAATATATGTTAAGGAGTCTTAATTGGTGGATGTCCATTGTCCACATGTTCTATCCACAGGTTTTGTCATCATACTTTGGCTTCCACCCGCTGTTCAAAGGTATGTAGTGATTTGAATCAGCACCTTTAAGTTGCTTGTGACTGTTTCTCCTGTGTTACCTGAGTGTCCTGGGATATCCACCACCCTTATTACAACCTTTTACTGGATAAATTGTTAGCAAAATGGATATAAGGCACAGAATTGTACAGGAAAATATAAATCTTTATCTTTTTTCATTCAACAGTACAAGACATAGGTATCAGAAGAAATATCTACATTACACATCCTATTTAGCACTGCAATTAGCAAAATTTCTACATCACACATCCCATTCAGCACTGCCATTGGCAGAATA
>JAODKE010000007.1:2518407-2558154 GCA_026779605.1 Mormyrus hasselquistii | reverse complement strand
CCTACATCACACATCCCATTCAGCACTGCCATTGGCGGAATACCTACATCACACATCCCATTCAGCACTGCCATTGGCGGAATACCTACATCACACATCCCATTCAGCACTGCCATTGGTTTTGGTTGTCCAAATGTGGTTGACATCAAATGCGTGACATTTTAAGAATTTTGCAAATTATGAGCAGGTTTGTGCTGTTCTGACATTTTCACAATTTCGTTTCTTATGTTGTGTTTCACTTGTCCCCTTTAAACTTGTTAACACTACTAGGATATAGACAATTTAAACAAAAGATTATAAAAACAGCTATGAGCAATGTGCGTTTTGAGATTCTTAATATTAATTAGACCACAAGAAACGGGAATAATTGAATGCTGTTGGCAAACAAAACAGACGAAAATCAAATTATCCTCTGTTACTTTCTAATTTATAGAGCTTTAGAAAATATAGGCCCTAAATCTTGTTTTTTTATAGATGAGAAAATGCGAATGAATTGCCAAGTGAAGACATGTCTGATGTTTTACTTTACAGCCACACTTAACTTCAACTGTTTGTGTTGCTTTGTGCAAACTGAGCCTAATTGATCATCTCCAGCATCAGCCATCTGCCGCAGACCACCTTTTTTCCCAGGCTTAACACAATGGGAGAAGAAAAAGTGCATTCTACCATTTTATCAGAAGGCACGTTGACATAAGAAGAGTACATTCTGTCTGACTCATCGGCGACTGGAAACAGCAAGCCACCAGTAATCAGCACCTTTGAGACAGCAGATTACTATAGCAGAATCAAATCATCCTCTTTCTGGAAAACCCTTTCAGGTACAGGCCTGGCCCAACACTTTGCTTCTATTATCCTTTCCTGAGAGCTCTGGCTTCTGTAGGGCATTTGGTGTGTGACGGAAATCAGCTGCTCAGCTCTGTGAGCCTCATGATGGGGTCTCCCGGAGATTGACAGTGAGGGGGAAATGGCAGCTGGAGAGTAAGCGATGTAATGATAGGGTTTGCGATACAAATTGCTGGCATGCCCACTCATAACAACTGGATGGTAATCAAAGCATTTCGCACTCTGCTCAGCTGCACAAAACAGAGAGTAGGTTGTTCGCTTGCTATCTGTAGGGAATTTGAGGGGGTTAACTGTACCCTGTAATTTCCAATTTCCATCTTGTTGTCAAATTACATGTTTTCTTGGCAATTAAAAAAAAATCTAATCTATATTTGTTTAGCAACAGTTTGTCTTTTGATTGCCCCTTTAAATATGATTTGCCATAAAATATCATGCCTGGCCAGTCTGGTACAATGCATGAGCAGTGAACTAGAGAATCATAAAAAAATAAATGCAGTAAATATTAAATAGAAGCAGCTAATGTGTATGATCAGAACTATAACTTCTCAATATTAACCTTAAAGTTCAATTTGGAACTTTATTGCCTGCATGTAGCGATATAGGGATTGGTTATGATTTGGTACAACACAAGAAACGTTGCACAATGACAAAATAGAGGCAAGACAACATCCAATCATGTTCTGTATGACATACCAGGGTATTGCAAGGATCTTATGACTTCAGCTGCTTAAGACTTCAGCTGTCCAAGGATCCCCCAAAATCATCAAAATGAAAATGCAGCCTACGACTGTTATTGTGATATAAGGAATTCTCAGACTAAGATCACGGTTGTTTAAACATTTAAAAATCTGAGCTAAACAAATCATCTGGGGCTGATTCGGATTCATTTGGGGCTTCAGCCAACGCAACATGTCACAAGTGCAACACAGAAGCGAAAGACAAACAGTAAATACAACAAAACAGTGCAACGAACAGCAAGTACAGTAACTACAATTCAATGCACAAATAAAAGCTGTAGTCAAACACAGGAGTAGATGCTGTGATTGTGGTAATGAATATGAAATGGTTATATCTAGTTTTTTGGTGAGCCAGGGGTGAGTTGTAACAATTAACTTGACACCAACATGGCAGTTTGGCAAAGGGGTGGAAGGGTTTCATGGGAATCTTACCAGCTCTCTTTTTTGCTCTGGCAATGAGGAGGTCAATTATTGCTGGTAGCTGACAGGCAATGATCTTCTTTACAGAATAGACCACCTGGTGCAACCTGGTCTTGGAGAGGGAGGAGAAGGATAGGAGACAGATACTGATTGAGGTGGTCAGAAAACTCTCACTCTCACTGATGTCTGAGGAGAAGCTCTCTGGATGAGATGGCAGATGTATGAAGAACAATCTCTATTGGGCTTCCCTAAAGAGGAAGGTAACATTAATGTCCTACCTCAAAGTACAGAGATGAGGTTTTGTTCCTGCATTGAGGTTTCCTCAGGTCAGCAGCAGTACATCTTGCACTTAATTTCCCAAAGTGAAGCTTATTTATTACCTGACAAGGATGTTTGTTGTATGAAATCCTGCATGAACAACTGCTGGTGAGGGAGATGAGCAACCCTGATATAGGAAAACACTGATCAGTCGTCCTTCTGAGCCCCCATAATGCATGACACAGCAGAGCATTAGGGAAGTGTATTGCTTACACTGAGTAAATATTATTACTACAGGTCAGATGCAAAGCCTGACACACGGCAATTTCATCTCAATGGAGAGCTGTGAGCTGCATCGTTAGCCGAGGAATACCCTTTGTGTCATCACCGTTACACAGACCAACACATTTAGACCATAATGGGCAGAGCATTCGAAAGAAATATGGCAATTTGCACCCCTAATAAATGGAACACTTTTAAGATTTGGTCATATCTGTACAAAATGGCACAGCCTGAGCAGTGAGGTACGTATTGCAACTGCCTGTTTTACTTCATTCTTCATTCCAGAGGAATAAATTATCTTTTGAGAACTTCCAATAAACCACAGAAGTTTATGTTCTGAATTTATTCTTGTATTCCACTTAAAAAAGAGGAAATTGTGAACACAACTGGTGAGGTACATAGAAATGTGATGGTGGAAACCTGGCGAATAACACATGGTTGGCTGAAGCCTCATTTCAGACAATTAATCTAATCACCTCGTCCTTTGTGAACCAGTACAACATAAACACAGCTGGCATTGATCTGGGGACACAGAAATTTAGTCAGACAAAGAAAATCTTTAATTAGTTAATGTGCAAATCTTTTTTTCCTTGTACATTTCTGTCATTGTTAAGACATTAAAAGAAACCTGTAAGGCACCAACTATTACTGTCAATCAAATTATCCATGTTTTTCTTTGCTGCCCCTTGTCAGGGTCATTGGCCATTAAATATATATATTTCCTGTCTTTAATGTGGGTGTAATTTAGAACTGCAACTGTCATATTTGGGGTCCCTGGAAAATGACTGGTGTAAGATGCTGCTGGATTAGGGTTTGGCCGCAGAAATGAATGTAAGGTCCCCGTTTAGGTAGGTATGCCAGCATTTGTGTGTGTATGTGTGTGCGTGTGTATTAGGTTTATATTACATTGTGGGGACTAAATATCCCCCACAATGTAATAAAAGGCTGTTTTTTTATGTTGTGGGGACCATTAATCGGGTCCCCACAAAGATCTGTGAATGCAATCAAAAAAAGTAAAAACACCACAAGTCTTGTATTGAGTGTGGTAACGAATTGTTAAGGTTAGTGCAGGGTAGGTGTTAAGGTCGTCATGTTGGTATTAGAATTTTCCCAGTAGGTATGCATGGAGAGTCCCCACAAAGATGTAATTACAAACCTGTGTGTTTGTGTCACGTGTGTGATTAAAAAAAAAGAAAGAGAATGCACTTTTCATACTGACAGGCATCTTTTAATTAAGTTCGTGGAGCTACTGTTTAGCTCTGTGGAGGACTGGGACCGATCTCGATTGGAGGCATATTTTATAATTTTGCACAGCACAGCACAACCTATTTCCAGATTGTTCTCTTGACTCTCCTCTGGTATGTCCAGTGGAATACTCTGCTAACTATGACGGGGTTTTGGAACAAGTAGGCCCTACCCTGTCATACACCTCTGTATGGTGGTGATGACTTTTTCTTGACATTCACTGAAGGATCCTGTTTTTACCATGGACAGCATAAAAATTCCCATATGACAAATTTGAAATGCACACAATTGTACACACGTGATACCCAAGTAAAATTTGTTAGTAACCAATTTAATTTTTAAAACAATACATACTATTTATTCCAAAGAGCATATATGGTGTTTACTAAAGGATTACCTGTACTGTATATCCATACATATAAGGAATTAAAGGGAATGACAGTACAGATAGGCAGCTTAAAACTGACATTACTGCTCTCCCAGCACACACCTGTTTCCTATTACTCAATATTACTTCATATTACAACCCCAAACTGGAGGCTGTGAACTTTTCCTATACAGGACTAAAGTTAACCAACTGATAATTACATTGGTGTCTGTCAAAGGTGAAGCAGTGTTTGGAACAGAAGAATATCCCCTATTGCCTTTGAGTGACAGCTATTGTTATTCATACATGAGTATAGGTCAATAGGTTTTTGTTACACAGACCGAAGTTTCGCTGAAGAAAAAATAGACAAGGAAAATTTTGTGAGGGGTAAAAAAATGACATTTCCAGTAAAGTAGTGGCCTACGACAATGTTAACTTTAGTAATACGATTGGCCCACAAGCGCTCTCTAGTGTTTGCATGTGATGTGCACTCTCTGAACCACTTTCCAAAGAGGTAAAGCTCTTACACATAAACTGAATTATACCACGTTTCCCTTTGCACTTTTCAGTCACCTGCTACCTTGCCTGGACCAATGTTCTATGTAGGTACTATTCCTTAATGAATGCTAACCTTTTATCATGCATTTCTGAATGGAAGCTGAGTGTAACAGCATTGCTGTTGGGTAGCCAGGTAACGTTTACTGTGTTTGTTTGTTCAGCCATTTTTCCCCATAAATTCCATAAATTGTATTTTTCTTCCCAAAACAAGCCTAGAGTCAAACTGAAACTTGCTTACAGCTATACTACACGAGTGTATTCAAACAATATGAAGGTATATTGAAAACAGTCAAGTATAACTTATTAAACAAAGCAATGTTTTCAGACATTAACCACAGAAGCTGAATTATATAAATATTTGTGCGCACTATACACCAACTTATGAAATATCATCCAACCATTCCATCCATCCATCATCGTACCTGTTCAATCCCAGCTGGGGTCGCGGGGGGGGGGACCGGAGCCATCCTGGGAACAATGGGCACAGGCAGGAACCAGCCCTGGGCAGTCGCCAACATACCGCAGGGCGCACACACCTTATGAAATACCATTCCTGAGAATTCCCATGAGGAATCCTGCATTGTGAAGGAATCCTCTTTTCCAATGCAATAGCTTTGGGATAGAGGGCATGTAATTATTAATATATAAAATGATTACTTAAACATACTCAATCCTTAAATCTTATTGATAGATATTTAAAATAAAAATTGGTCGAAATATGATGAATTATGCAATCATGGGATACCAGAGGTGTAAAAAGTACTCAAAAATGTTACTCAAGTGAAAGTACAAGTAATGAATGAAAATTTTACTCAATTAAAAGTAAAAGTATTCAGCCAGAATCACACTTAAGTAAAAGTAAAAAAGTACCGCATTAAAATTGTACTTGAGTATTAAAAAAGTAAAAGCAAGAATGAAAACTAGAGATTCTTGTTTACGTTTTTAATCTCTAAAACATGTAGTGAATGAACCACATACAAGGTTTTATCCTGCTTTAGAACTGTTTAGATATAACCATTTAATTATACGACAAGGCACACCTAATCTAAATATGCAACATGCTACTCAAAGTTGAAAAACCTCTGATTTAACTTAAACAGAAGCTGATTTCGCTAAGAATTCGCTAAGGTACGGCTACGGGTGCTCTTGACCCTGTGGCTGATTTTGGACTGCGTTCACTACTGAATCATATTCTTCCTCCATTTTCTTCCTATGATTCAGTGTTATAATTTCTCTAATTTCCAGGTCAAGGTCCTGTGCATTGTGGTGATTGATGCGACATGACGTCACTTCGAAAGGACCAATGAACATGTCTGACTAATTTCATAGAATGTGATAACGAATCTCATTGGCACAATGAATAACATTTTAATTAAACTGGGATTCAGAGCAATTCAATTGGTTTGTTAGCAAGGGAAAATAGAATGAAGTGATCTCCAAAAATGAGTATTTTAAAATGATTTACTTTTTGACAGTAAATAAAATTGTAAGGAGTAAAAAGTATTTTTTTTCTTTAAAAATGTATTTAAGTAAAAGTATTCATTTTTAATTGCACTCAAGTAAAGTAAAAATCCCCAAAAACAATACTTAAGTACAGTAATCAAGTAAAATTACTTAAGTACTTTACAGCTCTTTGGGATACAAGGATACAAAAAGTTTGAGATGCCTCATGAGAAGGGGCAGAATGCTTAGAGACCGTCTTCTCATAACGGGACGCACTCAAAATGCAGATGCAGTGGTACCTCAGTTCTCGAACTCAATAGAACTTGAATATCTTAAAAGTCGAACCATCCAGTTCAAAAAAAGACTTAGAATTCGATCTGAGTCTCGGAAGTCGAACCGTGAACGTCGACCTAAAATAACTTGTATGCGTGGGGAAATAAATGACGCGGCGTTTCTCTCAGCGGAAATGAAGGGTAACACTTTAGTCTCAGCCGTACATTCGCTGTGATAGCATTGTTTGTTGGTGATAATTTTTAAATAACTTTTTAATTGAATATATCAGGTAATACGCTGTACTTTATATTATTTTGATAGCCATTGCTCACCAAAAAGTTGCGCAGTAGTGCAAATGTTACAACCTAAAAGTCTGCGATTTGCAAACAAATTAACAAATACGGAGTAATAATAAATATATACAATGGACCGCATGGCATAGTCTAGTGTTGGGGCATGGCTTGGGGTTGTCACGATCTGCCGAGCCAGACCAGGGAAGCAGGGACAGGACTCAAGTGATCGGGAAACGCGGGGTTTATTTGAGAACAGGCAGAACAACACAATGCCGTTACAATGACCGGACTGGGGAAACAAACTGAAACGCGGACTAAATACAAAGGACTAATGACAACAGCCAGAAACAGCTGATCACACGGGGATTCCTTACGAGATTAACGAGGGGTCGTGGCTCACGGAAGGAGCGGACGATCGGGGCGGGACAGGGGTAGTGTTGGGGTACATTCTTTATCGTTTTGGAAGCCATTAAGAAAAAAACGCTCTCCTTGTTTTATCCCGTTCATTTTGTGTTTAAATGATGAGAAAAAGAAAAACATATTTAGGTATAATTTTTTGGGGCTGGGAACCAAATAATTGTTTTTCCATTATTTTCTATGGGGAAAATTCGACCAGAACTTTTTAGGAATCGATCTCGAGTTCTGAACGGATTAAGTTCGAGTTCTGAGGTACCACTGTAGTTTGGAAACAGATGAGGGGAACTCAACACAGCACCCACAGGCCTTTGTAGTGTGGTAACAGCATGTCACTTTATATAACATGGGGGGCTGCTTTGTGGCATTTGGACTGCAGCTGATTCCCTGCAAGTTGCAGTTGTTTACATATTCCAATTGCATCACAAATAAAGGGTAATTGATGAGTATGTGGGTGACATGGTGGGCTCACATCTCCAGGGTTGTGGGTTCAAATCCCACCTTTGTCCTCTGTGCGTGTTCTCTGTGTGTTTTGCCAGTTCCCTCTCACAACTGAAGTACACATGGATTTAGGATTGCTGGTGCCCTTATATTGCTCATAGTGTGTGCATGGATGTGTCCTGCTGTGGATGGGCATCCCACCCAAATTGTGCCCGGTGCAGCCTGGAAGAGTTACCAGGCTACCCTGACAGGATTAGCATAGGATGGATGGGTTGATGTTGAGTTTGTGTCATTTGGACAGCAATTGAAATGAGGTCTATATTGTAAGGAGGTCTATATTTTCATTAGTAAACACCAATACCTTATTCATTAAAAATACCACAGACGGTAATGCCACATTAAACAGCAAGACTCTAGTAGATGGTATTTGGAATATATATCTGTTGGTTTCATAGTGAGAGTACTGGTACTGCCTTCAGTATAATATACAAAACCCTTTTCCCAAGATCCCTGAATTGAAAAGAGTGGTATAGTGGGTAGGGAATCAATTGTCACTGGTGATATGGAGTTAGGTCTTACCACTAAATACCAAACAACGACTCTAACTCTTCATGCCATTAATCTGTAATCATTGCAATTTATTTCAGTATTCCAGTAAATGTTAATCTATGAAATATCACTAATTAATGTCTTATTCACTGACAAATTACACCACCACGATCAGCCACACACAGATTATTTTTAGCTTTGGTTGTCCAAACGAACATTAATAACATTACGCGTTATTAATTTGCTCACAGAAATTATGGACACTTGGTCAAATCTCTGTGGAATATTTCATGTTTAAGTGTTATTGATATCCCAGGCTGACTCACATTGCGAAGATATGTGTTTTTACAGAAGGTCTTTTTATACTCAAAGATTTTAACCTTTTGTGCGATGTTCTTTTGCCAGGTCACTGGATCCAGCTGGGGGTGCTTGGCACTTTGCTCCGCCTCTTCCTTGTCAAGTGGGAGGGGCTTGGCCTACCAAAATCTGCTCTGCTGCCGCTCTGTTGCTGTTGCTGGTATTCAGCTCTGCTGTTTTGTGCCATATAATAAGATTGTGACGCTACTGATGTCAAATGCTGTTCCTGAGAGGTGTTGAGGTATGGAGTGGAGACAACCTCGGTTAGCATGCGCCATACACTCTTGTGTAGCTGACCAAACTGTTAAAAACACTAGGTAAGGGGCAGGTGCCACTTGGTGTATGTTTGGTTGAGCTTGGTTATATATATTTCTTTCTTTTACCTTTCTTTTTAATTTAGGTAGATTTAAGTGGGAAGAGTTTTGTTTTGTTTTGTTCATTTCTTTGGCACTGTTCGGGTTTGTCTCCTGCTCTGGGTTTGCCCTATATATAATAAAATAGGGATTAAGCAAACTGATTAACTGTGTGCTGTTGCCTCTTGGTACTCCATGTTCCATGTCTGACCTAGACCAGGACATGTAACAACCCCACATCAGATATGAAAGCAATTCATTGAACAAAATATATGGAAGATTTTCTAACTTTGCCCATAGCTACCAGGACTGGGGCTATTCCGGAATACATTCATCAATTCCAATCCAAATCAGGAAATGGAACTGGAATTGGGATTGGAAAAAAACCATGGGGAGCAGAATTTCAATTGAATTCGAAGTTCAGGGAGATTTAATGAACATTTCCTGATTTGGATTGGAATTAATGAATGTACTCTGGAATGGCTTCAACTCTGATAGCTATGAATTCTTTCAGTGCCATATGAGTCGACCTGGTTCATTAATTATTGAAGGATTAAATTACCATAGAGTCAGATTTCCATTTCTATTCATACCTGACATTTTCACAAAAGGTGCCAAGAATATTTTTTTTCCAACATGCCTGTATCAGGCGCATTAAAAGATTAAAACATTACAAGATTACAAGTAGGTAGTCAAGTGTCTTAAACATAATTGCACAGGAGGTATAGATTATGCACAATTTTCAAATCTGAAGCAGGCTCTCAATGACATTTCCACGAAATATGTCACTGAGATAATTTAGCATAAAAACGATTGTGTTAACTGTCATCAATAAATGGTGTCCAATGGCAATACAAAAAAAATGCTGATGTAAGCCCAGAATTGCCAGCCCAGTATGCAATCAGATAGCACAACAGCTTTGGATTTAAACTGAGTGACTGATTATGAAAACCTTCATTAAAACCCTCATATATGCAAACATTGACAGCAACACCAGGGTAAGTGGTGAGTTAGCAATAATACAATAATAACTGCAAAGAAGAAAATATTCTGCTTATGAAGTCTGTAATTTTCAAGCAGTTAAGGTCCCTTCCTCAGTTCTGGAATCGCACACACATACACACAACAGGTCCTGAAACACACATGTGCTCTGACCATTGCCCGTGTCTCACATAATCTGGGGGGAAAATTCTGCTGTACTGGAATCATAGCTAAGATGAAAAGGACAAAAGAACATTAAAAATAAAGAATTCAAACTCATATGATAGTATCAAAAAGAGACAAATAAGTGCATAACTGCATCAGGATATTTAACAGTAACTGGTTGTCATTCAATTTCTGTTATTGTTTATTTATATTTCAAGACCTGCTTATCCAATGCAAGGTCACAGTGTGCCTGGAGCTTATCCCAGAACACAAAATGGAGTGTCCCCTGTATAGGATGCCTGTCCATCACAGGACACAGTACACAAAGCAAACTTTAGAGACACCAGTGCATCTCAGTTGCATGTCTTTGGACTGCAGGAGTAAACCTAAACAAGCGCTAAATTAGTTGAGTCAGCGATTCAACTCAGATCACTGGAGCTGTGCGGCCCATAGTTCTACCCATGGCTACGCTCATATTTATCACAATCTGAAATTGCACGATTTGCTCATAATAAAACTGCATTATTTAATAATCCCCTAGTGAGCAGCATTCAACTGTTTAAATTGGTAGTAATATTGTGCTGTGTATATACCAGATAGCATTGTTGATTGTAGGGTCTTTATGGTTGGACAGCACAAAATTTGTGGTAACATTTTTTGTGATTGCCGTCTATAATAATCTATGAAACCATTCACAATACATTATAATGCATTTGTAACACATCATAGGCATATTTATTATGCATTATTCATGCTCTGTTTAACGGTCATCTATAACACATTATAGATACTTTCACAATACAGTACAAAGCATCCTTAGTTCTTATACCAACCATTGTAATGCATTGTGAAGGTATCAAGAGTGCATACATGCAAGTTTCACTGGAGCTTATGAAGTATTACAATCAACAATATAATGCCATATTACTGTCAACAGAAGATGCTGCAATGCTTTATTAATTCTTATACCAATCATTATCATTCATTATGAAGGTGTCTATAATGAATTATAGATGATAGCTTTATTATTAATAATAATAAGAATAATGGGTGCTTTATTGATCTCTGTGGGGAAATTCTCTTTTCACCTTCCCCATCTTGCTCTCCATGAAAGCAAGCATGGCCATGAAGGGCATCCACCATTGTTGTGCCCAGGGAGCTTGGGGGGGTGGTCAATGGCCTTGCTCAAGGGCCCACAGTCATTCTGAGGCCGTGTTTGGACCAGTGACCTTCTGATCACAGGTGCAGTGGCCTAGCCCAATGAGCCTAGCCCATTATTTAGATCACATATGTGATAGTAAGCAGGCAATAATGTAAATGGGTTGTATTGAAATGTATATGCTTAATGAAGTATTGGACTGTTATTCATGCTCCTTTTAGTGTTTATTACATTTGTTATGCTCTGTGTTGTGTTATTGTTAAGGCAGCATCCAGAACTCCCTAAAGCTCTTGCAGGCCCACCTTAAAACTGTCTCCTGCTTAGCTTCCCAAAAGAACATTTGTCTGACGTATATTATTGATAATTACTTGAACACTTTAATAATGAATCTAGTACCATTTTAATTACTTTTAATCAGCCTAGTCTAACCATTAATACTGACTGTTTCAATTATAGTTTTTCAGGTTCTAAAAATACAACTGATGGTGGGTATTTATGTACTAACATGGTTTCTGTATCACTGCAGAGAGGCTAAAATGCTTGACAATTTGACAGGAATGATGAACAAATGCACTGAAGAAGAGGAAGATGCACACATTAATACTGCCCCAGTTCACAGATCTGGATCTCTATATTGAATCCTTTGGTCTTGGCACCACTTGTGTCTCTGAGATGCAAGGATCCCAGTAGGCCAGATTCAAAGCATCATTCCTACCAATAATGCTTTATTTTTCTGTTATACCACGTCGCTGTTGAATTCGTGAGTCTGATTGGTCGAAAGTGTGTTGAAGAATATTCTCTAACTGCATACACAGTGCCAGCCAGGCAAATCAGATTAGTAGATCAATGCAGTAATATATGTAATCTTTAATTCTAACTAAGTACAAGTTAATGTACGACAAGTCGTGTATTATACATTTTTAAATGTACTGTTGTGTTTTGCAGTGGCTAAAAACCACCCAAAATTGGGCTTAGCGACAGGCAATTTTGAATAACAACTGACTTACAGTCTTAGCATAGGACGATTTTTGAATTAACAGTAGCTTGGGTCCACAGAGGCAACCACCCTCTGCGCATTGGCTGGTTCTTAGCCACTGCAGCCGTGCATTTAAAATCGTATAAAAGTCTGTAAGTCAGTTGTTATTCAGAATTGCCCGATGCTAAGCCTAATTTTCCAAACTGGAAAAGATGAGTAATTTTATGAATATTATAATACAATGATATTAGATCAATACTGACAGAGCACCCAGGATATGTATTTTTTCCTGCACAGACGCTGCTCTTCCAAGAATATTTTTATTCTCTAACAAGATGAACAGACCGCACCCCAGGGAAGTTCACATATTAACTCTACAAAACCTACTTCACTGGATTTATTGACTAGCCGGATAGTCTTTAATGTGGTCCTGTGACACTTTGCAAATGAGAAACTAGCCCAGTGGTGCTTCGGAAACACTTCGAGCTGTGTCTACCTCAGTACATCTCAGGGACAAAGAATAAAGCAAGGGAAGGTTTGTACTTATTTATTTATTATATACAAAAACCAGTGTGGGCTCAGATGGTTTTGAAGCTTCTTTTTTTCCAGTTTCCTTGCCACATCACTTTGATTTCTTGTTATGAACCCTTAGTACAACACAGAAGACCTTTGATCAGTTCTGGCGTCCTGTGAAAAGTAACTCTGTTGAAATCTATTAAGGTCACCAGCAGTTTTTATGCCATATTTAGGTCACAAAGGCCTCTATTATATAAAACTGACCACATTAATCTGCAAGTGGCATCATTATTTCAGTGATGGCCTGTCATTACATCTGAACTGACTAATAAGCCTCTTGGCCAAGTCCATGTATCAGTCAGAGCATAACTGAGACAAAAATGTGGGTAGAACAATCTCCAAATCGGGCCTCAGCCAGTGCTCACTTAGATTCCATTCAAACAAGACACAAGGGCCATCTGTGCGCTGCCACGTTAAGATTCAACTGCAGTCTGACCCCTGACATACCGCCCAAGTCCACTACAAGGGCCAAACACAGAAGAGGTGACTGTTCACGAAACACGTGTTGTTTAGTGGCTGGTGCATGAGTCTTAGGAAATTCTCAACAATCCATCAGGAAATCGTAGGTGGGGGGATGTGCACAGGATGACTGACTGATTTTGGTCGACTCATCGTGCGCATTTAATTTCAGAAGTGACCATAACTGTTGTCTCAGTACATGCAAATAGACACTCTGAGCTAATCTGGAAGTATGTATAGACAAGGATGAGTCACATGGTTTGCACCAAACAATGTTCTGAGTATACTATTTTCTGATTGGATAACCTGCATTTTGTCAGTTACTCATGTAATAATAAATAGACATAAACTCTAAAAATATATCTAAATCAGTAATCTAGGATTCTGCTGGTATTATGGTATGTTTTATTCTATTTATATGCATCTTCCAGTGTTAAGCCTTGCAGCAATTTTTTGTCGGAGTCTAAAAATGATCAAATGATCAAATTTTGATAAAAGGGTCTATTTTGACAAACATGATCTTATGGGAAAAAATAGTGGAAAAGATGGGAACCATTTATAACTCTATTAGTATAAAATGTATTATATAAGTATAAGTATATAAGTAATAAAACTTAGATTTCAGCAGAGTTCTCACAGTTTTCCATAAAAGAAATTGACCTTCAATGACAACTGATTGACTCATCAAAACATGGGAGAAGTTTGAATATTGAGACAGCCTGAATCCCTGTTTAATCCAGTGATGTTGCATTTGATTTTATAGGGGGGGGGGGGGGGGAAAGTTAAGTGAAAGCTTCAGATTGTAGCCTTAAGTCCACTGTGAAGATGCAGCAGGTTTATTTAGGGAATATCTGAAAAGGTATACAGGAAATGCACAGAACACACACACTTAAACAGTGACGAAATAATGACTCCAGCAAAGGTCAATCCATATTTAAGTAGTCTTTAGCTTCTCTAATTAGCTCTTTTAAAAAAAAAAAATAAAGTTCTGTTTTTAAAGGTGAACTCAGGATTTTAAAGTTTGAGGATATTGAAGAGTGTATGCACACTAAAACGATGGCCAAGGCCTTTGTCAAAATAATAGCTGTGTTTTATTATTGCCTCTGGACAGAATACCTTGGAGATGTTACCCTACCAACATCCTGATGTCTATTTACGTATTTTGAGGCATGTGCCACCACTTGTGGGAGAAGCAGCATTCCCAGGACAACACGGACACCGTGCCTGGAATTTACAGGGCAGTGACTGGGAGCTGAGGTGAGGAAGGGAATTGAAATTGATATTAAATTTACCACAGGCATACAGATACTCAGCTGGAGTGTGGTTACCATGTGCATTTACTTTACGACAGTTTGACTCTGCTGGCTTACATTCTCATTTTCCTGCAAGCCAGCTTCCCTTATTAATATCAAATTCCCAAAAGATAGCATCTAAGTAGAAATTAATTATAGCTGGGTAGACTAGTTTGATAGAGGATATCAAAGAATTGTTGTGCTTTGGCTTTGATTGCATTGAATTGACATTATGTACTTGGAACTTGACAAGATGATATTGTGATGTTACAGTACACTGATATGAGGGCTACTACTTGGTACTTTGGTCAATCATGGGCATTTGCTGTTAATTTTATAAATGAGAATGTTCAGACACCATTTTTGGTCAGGCACCAGATTTTTGGAGATGTGCTGTGGATTTGTCAGATTGACAGTAGCTCAGAACAGCAACAACGAGTTTGAAACTCACTCAGTTTGCTTGTTCTCGTGGTGGTGTGCAGGTTTCATGTCATAGATGTCAAGGATAGTGGTCTCCCTTGGCTTATGTTGAGGTGGTCTCCCTAGCCTTGCACTGCAATGGTCTCCCCAGTCTTGTGATGCAGTGGTCTCCCTTGCCTTGTGATACAGTGGTCTCCCTTGCCTTGTGATGCAGTGGCGTCCCCACTCTTGTGATGCAGTTGTTTCCCCAGCCTTATGATACAGTGGTCTCTCCTGCCTTGCACTTCAGTGGTCTCTCCTGCCTTACACTGCAGTGGTCTCTTCGACTGATCCAATTGTGTTCTAAATTTTTTAGGGCCCCTGACAGGTAAATACATTCCCTGAAATACACTCAAATAAATTCATGCCATATACATTTTGAAATTGACATAAGGGAAGACATTATAAGTGATATGATTCATGATCATGATGGTCACAAATACCACAGGTTAGAACATGATTATTTTTATAATGCTGATAAAAATAGCTCAGTGTCTGTCCTCCAATTGCTTATCCTGGTCATAGTCAGTGGGGGGCCTGGAACCTATCCCAGGCGGCACAAGGCCAAAAGCTAGAATTCCTGCTGGAGAGGAAATGCTATGGGCATTTTAGAGATGACCATTACCTTAATTGTTAATAATTATCCCACATGTCATTGAAGAGGAAAGCCATGTAACACAGAATGAACATGCAAACTCCACACACACATATCGGACACAGGATTCAATTGCTTTGTCATGCGGGTGTGAGGCAACAGTGCTAACTAGAGAAGTCCCGATCCTTGGTACCCCAATGTCACGCGATGCCGGGTGCGAGCAGGAGAGCAGCGATTAACGAAGCAGGCAGGCAGGCAGACAGGAGAACCCACCAGTAGAGGTTTACTTGGGTTGGGGTAACATACACAAGACATTACATGACATTACATCAATGACTCATCTGGGGCAGGCTGACCGAGACGCGGACTAAATACCCGAGACAAGCTGGCAGTAACAAGAAACAGGTGAGAACAATCAGGTAGGAACATGAGGTAATGAGTTGGGCGGGGCATACACGAGGGTTGGATGGAGCTGGGCGTGACACCAAACCCGAACCATTCAATATTTATGTCAACCCAGTCTGATCCCGATCCGATCTTTTAATAAATATTTAAATATACATATACATCCAGTAGACGTTGGTGTGGTCTTTGTCTGAGTAAGCCTTTAAATTTCACAGTATACGTCCTAATAGTATTCCTGCAAGGGCCTAATTTGATTTGCTATATTAAACGACTCTCTGCTGGAACCTCCTCCCAAAAGTATGGCTTTGCAAACATTGCAGGTGGCTGTTGGGCAGGTTGAAGACTTTGCATACAGCTGACACTTTGAGAGATCTCTGTTTCAGGCTCACTGCAGCATGTGACAGGACCTTACAATCAGCGTAACTGACGTAAATTGGGCGGAAGCAGGAAATTAAATAAATTGGGCTTCGGTAGCCCATACAGATGAATTAAAAAAAGCCTGGATCTGGCCCAATTTCGATCTTCGATGTTGGCTCGGGACATCACTGGTACTAACCATTGACCCACCATGTCACCCACTAAATATGTATGTTACCTATAATTACAGTGTATTGATGCTATAGGGAACAGTATAGGCTTTTACATGAAAATGTTTAAACTTAATAATCCAAAAAATTGAAATAATATAAAAATGTATGCAGATTTTAAAAGCCAAAAGAGATGCATTTGTGCACAGATGTTCTATTGCACAACTGGCTTTTTGATAACAATATTCCCAGCATTCTTGATTCAATGCATTTAACAACAGTAATAAAACAATGGGGGAACAGAAAGGAAAACAAAACTATCAAAGTTAAGATCATATACAAACCAAAATGGAAGTTGCATCACAGTTAGGCAACAATTGGCTGCAGGGACAGGCATCAAGGTCTATAAGGGGTCACTGGGAGAGCGGTAATGAAATTTAGTCTTTTATAAGGAATAGGAATGAGGATCAGGTGAACTGTGCACTCATCCTGAAATGACCTCTCACAGTTTAATTCCCAATAAATCCAGTGTCCTTTTTAAACGGATGATTTTCCTGAAAAATTTCAAGCATGATATGAAGCATAACAAAGGAAACTTTCTAAAAGAGTGCACATAATCAGTACTTTTAATGAGATGACCCATCCAGAGCACTCCACAAATGTTCAATTTTTAGTGGTCTAATGCGACTGGGAGCTCATTAGCGTAGAGCCCTGGGGGAAGTCAGTCCCACCCCCACCCTGTCAATCAGAGCTGATGCATTGAAACTGTGGAAGCATTGTAGGGGGTATTAAATAAAAAATAAAATAAAATAAAATTAAAAAAAACCTGTGGGTGTCTGAACCTGCCACGAGCCAATGGAAATGGCCGAATTCTAATCATGCAATCATGCTAATCATGCTTATCAAATGTAGAAGTATTGGCGATGATGAGGCTTGTCATGTCTGTATGGGTACAAATATGTCTGTATCTGTGTAGTTACCCATTAAATGATCGAGGAAGTAGAAGAAGATGACTGTACCTCTCGGCAACACGATATAAAATTCAGTAGGATCAGTCACAGGCTGTGGAACATTGACTCAACTCAAGTCTGTCTGCGTATCTGACGTGAGCGGGCCTGCATTCCGGACGGAGGCTGACCCACGTTCTCAGAGTGACGTCAGCCAAGGCCCCGCGAGAATATGGTGAGTCAGAGCACCAGCCTGCTTGAGTGCCGTAGCCGTTAGTTCATCTTTGGCGATCCCAGCAACACCTTCTAACGCTGCTCAGTTCCTGCAAAGGCTGCTGTCTTGTGCATTTTCTCTGCCTTATTTGTCAAACTTCTCCTTATCTCCTTGTTCCTGTGCACTTGTTTGGATTTTGAACATAATCTGACAAACAGGCGGAGACAAATTTTTACCACTTGCAGCCACCTATCTCAAATAATCATGGTATTTAATATTTCTTATTTGACTTTACACTATTAAAACTGACATTGTCATGAGACACTACATTATAGTTTTATGAGAGGGCGATCAATGAAAGAAAAATCAATGTGCAAAGGCTGAACATTCCAGACTCATTAATGATACTACAAAAGCAGTACTGCTGAAAAAAAATTTAATAATCAGTTCACCAATGCAGTTGTGGTGCGCAGGGCTTCTGATCGTACTGATATCAGTTTAGGATATGGTGAGACAAAGCATTCGGAGCCGATCAGTGCATTGGATCAACCTGAGGCAAAGATCTTTTATCTGGATACTGTCAGGAGTGTTGACCTCCATTGGGAAACAGGTGAGAGGCAAAAAGGATGAATTTCCTCAATAACGAATTGTACCTATGTCTGCGTGCAACCCCAATCGAGATGGCGAAGCTGTAGGTAGACACACAGAAATAGAGATCGAGGACAGCATTAAATCACTGTACGGAGAAGAAACTGTGATGATCACATGTGACAGACTGCTCCATAATCAGGAATCAGCCCCAATCACAATTGTAAATGAACGTGCAATATGTGATGTAGTGCCACATGCAAGCAGTGATTTGTACTTTTTTTCATAGCAGGTGGGTTCTGTCACATGTTCAGGTGGGTCACCCTTTAGGGAGAAATGCAGTATTTTCTGTCTTGAATCCCTGTTTTTTTTAGTGACTCGAATCTCTTCCAAAAGGCAGCGAATGAAAGATGTAGTGCGGTGGATTTGATCATTTGCTAGTGATCCCGCTTGTTGTATATGTGCTGTAAAGATCGAAGAAGGAGGGCAGGGCAGGTTATAGCTGAGATGGAGTCATTTTGTAGAAATTGTATAAGAGTAAAGTGTTCGGACATGTGTCTCTCTATCGTCACATTCAGGGTTCTGTTTGTCCAATGACTTACAGATTCATTCATCACCTTAATTAATCACCTTCAACCACGGGATAGCTGACTAGGTGCAGGGATTGTTTCAATGCCAAATATTTCACAGATATCAGGGCTTTTGATGTGAAAAAATATGAATGTATTTGGCTCTAAATTGGACTGGCAATCAGTGAAGGGTGCTGAGTGCCGGATTATCATTTTACTTCTGCTAACACATTGCAGCTGCCTCCCATATGACTTCATAGAAGTATAGCCAGACAGGACAGCCAAACATTAATTTAATCTTCAAGTTATGAATTCCTGGCCCAACATTTCAGCATCGTGCAGAATCATCAATTTTGAAAACCTGACTGCATTATGTTGGTGAAATAAAAACAGCCCAGATTTGTTTGTAATGTGAGAGTGTGGGGTTGAAGCTGGTTCTGGTCAGCCATACAGAAAGTGTGTATATGCAGCTCAAAGTCACGCCATTGCATTCACCCTAACATCCAGCTTTTGTGGAAAATTTCCATCTGCTTTGGGGACACATTAAAATATGCTTTTCCCCATTAACTCACCAATAGGTTCGCCATTCATAGATCACAGCTTATCTGGGATACCCTTGGCCCAGAAAACTCTTCATCCAGATTTCATTTAAATATGAATTTTGATATAATGGCACACCTTGAACAATTTTTTGGGGAAATGGTTATTAATGTAGTCACTCCTAATGTCAATTTATAAACTGCTATCCAGAAAAACTATATATGTACATTCATTCTCCCAGACAATGACCATACTGTATTAAGGTTCCTGCCAAAAAGTTGGTTCAACTCACCCATATTTTCCGTAAAAGTTTCTTGTAGTATTGCACATCACTTACCAGTAAGATGTCTATTTTCAGAGCTGCATTTTGTGTAACTATATGTTACAGGTGGATAGAATATCAAATAATAATAATGATAATTATATCTCAATAGTAAAGCTATATTGTGTCAATTATAAATATTTCTGGTACTTAACAGTTGCTTATTGCAATGAGAAAATAAAAATATATGAATATATACTTTTAAAAATATAATTTCATTGTAATTTCCACTTCAGGGTTGCAGGGGGTCCGGAGCCTATCCCGGAGGCTATGGGTGCAAGGCAGGGAACAACCCAGGAGGGGGGCCAGCCCATCACAGGGTACACTCACACTCCAGTCACTCACGCATGCACATCTATGGGCAGTTTGGTAACTCCAAATTACCCTCAGCAGGTTTTTGGAATGTCGGAGGAAACCGGAGTACCTGGAGGAAACCCCATGACGACAGGGGGAGAACGTGCAAACTATATACACGGATCCTAGGTCCCGGCGGTGTAAGGCTGTACTAACCTCTGCACTACCGTGTCGCCCCCAACTGGAGGATCCACAGTGCTAAATTCTGGATCGGCACATGTTGTGTGCAGGAGTATCTGAGACCAGAGTGTAAGCACATTCTGGTCACCCTTTGGATGCCCTTCACACTAAGTAATATCCCTGGTAACGGCATCATGCACATGAAATGCTGACTAGTCCTGGTAAAGTGCAGAGATATACATACATAACCATATGCTATATAAAGCAAAACTATCAATTTTTTAATAAAAAATCTCAATGCAGGGCTTCTGCAATCACTCTGTGTGTTAAACAAACACCATCAATTTAGTTGTGAGGTGGGAAAAAGTCATATCATGGAGTTTCCACTTGAATTGAGTTTGTTAATGGATTTTTTTATATATATATAAATAGCAAGACAAAATGCTTACATCACAAAACACATTGTGACCACCTGAAATGGGAATTATTACATGGCAATTAATTGCCTGTCCTGACATTCGTGTAGCAAATGCCATTACAGCTGACATTTGCGCTCAACTGAGGCACACTAAGTGAATTTGTTAATCAGCCAGTAGAGAAGTGGTTAGACAAGGTCACAAACACTGGAAACATTTTCCATCAATCTTTCTCAAAGCGTTTTTTTTCCTCTGTGCCTAATGTTTAATATACTGTATATCACAAGACTATGCTTCACATATATGACTAATCATTGGGGGCATGTACAGTCCTGAAATTTAAACTTAAGTGTATCAGCTCTGCCTGTATAAACTAGGCACTGGAGTCCTGTTAACATTTTTTATATCAAAAAAATGTATGAACGTTTTTCTGATTTAGTAACAGCGCTGAGAAATGATTTCATTAATTCTAATACAGTTATAGTGACCAAAATGCACCAAAATATCTCTGGACCCCTGCAACACTGTACAGGCCAAGCAGGTATGGAAAATTAATGGATCGATGGATATATTTTTCATATTTCTGATAAAAATTCCACTGTTCTTAGAATAAGGCTTTAAAACAGGCTAAGTATTATAATGTCAAATACATGCAACATATAGGACATTTCAAAAGTTTAGAATTAAGGTTTTTCCCATAGACATGAATGGACATTCCCCACAAAGAGATGAATATGAACATATGTGTGTGTGTGTGTGTGTGTGTGTGTGTGTGTGTGCGCACAGTATCAGCTGCCCATGCTTACCTTACTGAATTAGCCAGATGTACAATCCACCAGGTAAACTGAGATTAACTAATGGCAGCCTTCTCTTAATTTGGTATATATCTTGTCTCACTGTTTAAATTTGGACAGAAGACCTAGTACTTTAGCTTAGCCTACCTCATCGGACACCAACTGAGTTCATGTCATAGACATAGTAGACCACAGCTATAGTAGGCACAGCTACTGGTCAGCTGAAGGCTTTCCTGCACAAGTCCAAAGAGAGTGCTGACCTACAGATGGCATGCTGACCCACAGACAGTGTAACAGAGGATAGCACTACACAATAACACACACTACTTCCTGTTCTATTTAATGTTAGCATGCCTGGGGGGTTGGGCACCCGGTTGACCTTGGACTCCCAGAGTTTTATTTTTCTCCTAACAAACTATGGAGTTTTGTTTCCTTTCCTCCATTTTCTTCTGGCTTTCCTTCACTATTCATTTACTCCATTGTTACCCTAAGCTGTGGTATGTCAGGAACTGCTATTTGATTCTATGGTAAGTGCTTTCGGTCAACCATACTGAGAAAGGTGCTATATAAAATTAACTATTAAATTAAAATTTTATTTAATTATACAGTATATTGTCCTTTGTATAGTGTAGCCATTGATACTCTTTTAGTATCAATTCCAGATAAACATGAAATAATAATATATAAAATATATATATATAAAAATATAGAAATATAATTAGAAAATAAAAAACTAACTGTGAAAAGCAGGAACAGATTCTTAGGCAAAAAGACCCCTGAAAACCACTTAGTTTAGTTTATATTCTACAACCACACAAGCTGCCAGTTGGTGCCGGAAGTTTCCAGATAAATACTGAGAGGCTGCTGCATCTTTACACAGACCACTGAAAAAAGTTTTCAATAATTACTTCTTTTAAATATTGTGAAAGAAGAAAATGTGATTCTAATATTTTTTTCCACCCAATAATGATTTGTGTATTTTTTGTGTGTATTTGAAATGTAATGTTTGAACAATTTTATTGAATTTCAAGCAGAAATCTATCCATGTATTTTCTGTATCTGCTATGCGGGGTAGCAGGTATTCAGAGTCTATACCAGAAGATACAGACAACGGCCGATTTAACTTTAAGGAGAACATGAAAATTCCACACACCGTGGAATTTGAACCCAAGCTCCTCAGGTGGGGGCCACCATGTCACCTGGTTACTAGTCAGTGAATATCACAATGCTTTATTATATGAGGAGTGGTTTGGAGGATAGATGGAAGGACAAACGGATGATTATATCATTTGTGTAGTTTGCTGGATTTGTGTTTCAAAGTGGCCATATTGTGTATGAATGTGACAATGCCTCCAAGGGGTCCCTACCTTGTGTCCTGTGGTTCTTGGGACTGACTCCAGGCTCCCTGCACCTCCCAGTGGTACAGAAGATGCATATCATTAACACATTAATGGAAAGCAAATACAATTACTGCATACTCTCTGTGGCATCTCTAAAGAATACCAACCGCTATCCAGTTACATGTGTGACGTACATACTGTATGTCCACCTGGCTGTCCTGCGCTAGTAACCTTCTATTATTTGACCTTTCCTGTGTATTAAAGAAGGCATTTTGAATGCATGGCGTCCCTCCAGCTGGTTTTAATTATTCCCATTCTTTGGGAAATGCTTTCACGTATATACTGTAGTAATGCCATGGAAGTATTATCAATGGCATGGTGGACAATTAATCTGCTAATTTCAAGCGATACAGAGCTGAACGTCACCTTAGAAATCATGTCCTCAGTTCAGTCATCATTGTGATGTCAGTATTAATTTTGTAAGTATTAATTTTATACAAATCATACACGGGTAAGTATATGAAAACATGCCATCTCTCTAAATGTTTGATTTTCAAATTTCTGTTTTAAAATACTTTAAGCACCTTTTTGGATTCATAGATCCTCACCACTCCAAAAAAATGTGCTCTGCCATCTCAGACCATCTTATTTTTAAATCCATATTTAAAACAAATGTGTTATACCATGAAAGACAAAATCCCTCATGTCATATTAAATGTGGTTTTAAATTGAGAATATTAGGGAATTTACTTTTTTCATGGATAAATATGCTCAGTTACAACTGACACTTCCACAGCATCTTCTCTTTTAAGAAAAGGCCATGAAAACAAAATAATAATTCCCCAGTTTCCTAAGGTGGATAACTGGTCTTGCTTACTTAATTTGTAAAACAACTTAATTCTACAATTGTCTTTTTCATTTTTGAAATTGTATTAGAATTTTACACAAGTAACATGGTTGACATCTCAGTAACAGGGTTGACAACAGTTACCATATTGGTTATACTGTTTAAATTATAGTTATGGGTGCAGTTGAGTTATGATGGGAAATTGAAGCAACTTTAATTCAACAGAACCAAAAATATATGAGCCAGATTTTTCAAGAGGTTTTAGCATAGAGGATGATGACAATGATGATAATGCAGATGCAAATGTCAACATAAAGGTCTTATTCAAAACATCTACCTTCTCACACCTTCATCGCTCTTTTTTCTCATCCTTTCTTTTTTGCCCCAATGTAATGTGTGCGAGCCCTAACCATACCAATCATTTCATGGAGCATTCCTGCCTACCTGCCCGAGTTCTGACCAAATGTCTTTTCGTATTTCTATATGCCGTGTTCACACCGTAACAGGACTAGTCTTAAAAGGTCATGAACATGTACCAGATACAGTCCTCGCGGGCTGGCCAAAAATACCGGTAACACTTTACTTAAAGTAGTCATATAAGTGCATTAAAGATACCCACATAATGGATTATGATTCATTCATAAAGGCATAACACATTATAGCCATGTTTATTATGCATTATGAATGCTTTATGACGCTCTCATCTATAATGCAGTACATACACCTTCATAATGCATTCAAGAGATGCGCTTGTCTTTTTACAACCAACTTCAACAAAGGCATAAGATGCACATTCCTGGAAAGATGCAACTTATAGAACAGTAGAACTGTCCTTTATCTCTTAATGGGTGTTTGAATGAAAAGACAACCTGGAGACTAATGATTCATAAATTGTTTTTTAAACATTTTACACATATTACGAATAAAACTCAATCATGAGTAATGATAGGACACTTGTAGCTTCACAAACTAAGCCTTAGTTACATACTGGTCTCAAAAAAAAAAATCAGGAAAACAAAATTTATTGAGATTTACGGAGCAGTTTTTATAATTTTAAAATGGCGAATTTTCATATAACCCCCCACACATAGCTACAAAGAACGGCAGGGCACGTCAGTTAAAGGAGATGAAAAATACATAAAAATCCACTTATATTATTTATATCATGAATAAAGCTTTACAAACTCAAATTAAAATGAATACATTGGTATATTACTGAGTCCTTCTCATGACATAATAAAAATTATATGAATCGTGGCCACATTTTACTAATTCATTCCCGTGATGAATTAAACCGTGGGGATGTTTTACCAGTTCTTTCCCTCATTTTAGTTAAAACATAGGCACATTAAATTCATTCATTCCTTTGTTTTAGATAAATCGTAGGCACCTTTTACTAATAATTTCATTTGAGAAAAATGTGGCCGTGCTTTAATTAAAACAAGGGAATGAATTTGTGAAATGTGCCCACGTTTTAATATATTGTTCCCACGATATGCATATTTTTTGACGTTATGTCATGAGTGGAGCTTCGTAATTAGTTGTACTTTATATCCATAGTGGCACAGTGGGTAACATTGAATGTGTTTTTTACATGTTCTGCTGATTTCCTTTCATAGTCCAGAGGCACAGAGTTAGCTGATTTGATGTTTCTGCAATGGACTGCGATCCCATCCAGGGTGGACCCCTGCTTTCTGTCCTATGTTGCTCCAGGTCCACTCAGTGACCTAGTAGTGGGATTAAAGAACAGGTAGATATATTCTATAACATAATATATTAATCTGATTAGCACCTGGTCGTCTGCATTATTTATTTCAGGATCATCATCGTGTCTGCTTTTTAGCTTTCTTTCTAGAAATGTCTTCTCATTTCTGGTGACTCTGTGACAAAATTTTTAGTTCTCACTGGGCATGACTGACACCATAGAGGCCCCAGAGGAAATATATGTAAGTCATTTCATAAGTTTGTCATAAAGAAATCTGCCTTAACAGTTTTAGATATGTAGTTAATGCAATAGTGTTAAGATTTGCGGGGTGTTTTCTGCGTCTATGGATGCACAGTTGTGGGTGTGAATATTTTGAACCTGACTGTTACTCACAAATACAGATAAGATTACTGTAAATGTAGGGGGAGTCAGTTTTTCTTTTTTGTACCATGGCACAGAATTTGTTAGTATATGCACACTGTTCTGTACAAGAATAATCGATTTTACTTCTTAACAAAAATGAATTAATTGCAGATAACAATGGCAGAATTCTCTGGAACACATCCAGACTCTGTCTCATAGCATGACCATGGGTCTCTTGCTGCAAGTGAGAGGCCCCAGCAACGACCTGACTGACAATCTTTCCATTTCTTTCGGCCCTCTGCCTACAAGAGATTTATGTTGTAGTTCGCCTTTCTGTTCTTGTCTTTTTCAGCATAACAGTCAATACAAGAAGCACAAGTCAGGTCTACTTTTTCAATGAAACCACACCTTTAAAACCAGCACATTGCCCTCTCTCTTACCTTTTTTTCAAAAGATCCTGAATGAGCTGTCTGTCATCGGATCTCCGCTCTTTGACTGGCTCTTTTTCCCTGATTGTTCATAGCCTGGACTTTGTTCCTCTCTTATATGAGAAAAAAGGTTCTAAACCTGTAATCGAGTCTCTCCTCTCCACTTATGTTGCTGCTCTTTGCTTTGTCTAAGGTCTTCTTGATGTTTTTTGATATTGTAGGGCACACTCAATTCCCCTTTCAGTCCCAGCTTATCTTGAATTCTTTGGTCCTACCCTTGTTCTGTTCTCTCCCTTTACCATTACCGCTAACCAAGCCTACTGGGGAGACTCTTTGTCTCCTCACTACCTACCTCTAATGGAACACCCCACCTCTGTTTTCCCTTCTCAGACATCTGACTTCTCTTGTGCTCACGAAAAAATGCTTTCTGTTCTCTGCTCCTGTTACAAATATTCCTCAATCAGGACGGTGCAGATTAGTGGCTGCATCGACACTACATAAGTCATTACATTATGCATGGTCTGCCTTTGCTCTTTCTTTGCTCTTTTGCTTTTCAGGATTGTGGGTTCAATTTCAGCCTCATCTGTTTGTGAAGCTGGTGTTCTTATTGCTCACAGGGGGTTTGTCAGGTCATCTGCTTCATGCATACTGCAGTCACCAAAATGTTAACAAATGCTTAATACGCATTAAAAGTAGTTCTGTGAAATGAATGATTAAAGATCATTCCTATCATCAATTTGTCATTACACGTCTGTGAACTGGTTAATATTTCTAGTGGTAGTTGACTGCAGGGAGTGCAGTTGTTAAAGACGGCTGTTTGAGTAGAGGGACGGGCTTATCTTTAGTATGCTTCTACTGAATTGGTCTGGTCGGCTTGAAAACACCAGCAGCTGACTTTAAAGTCAGAATTGAGTGATCTTAATGATGTTAATTCATCATTGAGGAATCGTGATGCACGTTTAATCTCAAGCAGTTACTATATTTGTTACTGTATCTTAATTCTGTAAGCCTTTGTGAACTAATGAGGAACTACTGAAGGAAGAAGTCATGAATAACACAAGTTGAAAACTGATTTCATATTTGTTCAACATTATGAATCATGATGCATCTTTTATCCCACGCAGTTACTGTATTTATTACTACATTTGATAATTCTGTAAACCTTTATGAACTGCTGAAGGATCTTCTGAAAGAATTACTAAGGGACTATTGAAGAAATTAGTAATAAATAACAAGTGAAATACTGGACCTGTTGCTTCATCATCAATGAATCGTAACATATTTTATCTCAAGTAGCAACTATATTTGTTGATGATTTGGTCAGAATTTGTGCTTTAGTAGTAACTGAGTTATTACTAAATATTTGTGCCCTTTCAAGTAAAGTACTAGCAAACTTACTAACTAGGGGGGCAGAAGATAAAACTTACCAGTGGGGGGAATGGTGTTGACAGAACAATTGGGCAGATTTATTGATGTGGGGAGGCAACAAGTACTTTGTCAGGTTAATTTCTTTTACACGTCTGACAGAAATCTGCAGCTAGCTGTGTCGGCTATCGGACAATCGCAATAAACAATCACATGGCAACAGAGTCATCTGAGGGATTTTCTGTCATGCATACTTAAAAATGCTTTTTGTCATAATAACGCTTGACATTATGTTATGTTGCAATAGTTCCTTGAATATATCTCATGACAGTAACACACTCTAAGCTTATACAGATTCATTATGTACAGAAGATAGGTTATTTTCCAAGTCATATATATCATAATTGCCCACTTAGGTGCTGTGAAGTTTACATGTCTGATTTAGCTTGTTTACAGTTCACATCAAACATTAATTTTTTTGAACGCAGAAACAGCTTACAGAGAATGTTGAATGTTGTGTAGCAATTCATGCTAATAATTCTTTCCATCTTCGCCAGCTTGTGCCTGGATTTCTTTGCTTATAGTTTTATGATATTATATGTTTTGCTTCCCCCTTTGCCACATTTATGATGCATGTTTAGTGGAGGCCAACACTCTTCATGTAGTTTCATTTTATTCCAGATGTTTATTATTGAAAAACTATTTTGCATTTAAATTGGATTTTAAACGGGTTACGGGGATGACCTCACTTTTATCAGCGCTGCTCTGACGAAGAGGCACATAATGAGTGGTCTGAATTTAAATAACTAAAATGAGAAAGTCCATCTTTATAAGATCCTTCCTCATGCACATGTATAAATATTTTTACTGCATCATTATTCTAGCCTAATTGTGTTTAACTGTGACTAGTGAAGCTGGTAGCCCCTTTTTCTTTGCAGTTTTAATATATGACTTTTGTGCTGCTTCCATTTTGTCATGAAGAGGGCTGAAATTTTTGAAGCACACTCTGTATTCTTTACACGCTTGATAACCTCATAATGTAATTGCATTATATGCACGTGTTGTTTTCGATGTGCGCGCGTGAGTGAATGGGGTGTCAGTCACTGGTGTGAGAGTGTGCCCAGTGATGGGTTGGTGCGCCATCCTGGCTCTTCCCAGCCTTAAGCCCGTAGCCTCCAGGACCCCCTAACCCTGAATAGGATAAGCAGTTTCAGAAGATGGATGGATGGATGGCTTGTGTTGTTTTATTTTATAGATTTTAAATGGCCAGAAGCCTGCTATCAAATGTTATCAAGGCTGGTGCAGTTTAATAGCTACTTCTACGAATCGTTTATGAAAGTTTTCAGTTAGGAGACTGAGTTTTGCACTCTGGTATTATGAATTCCCTTACTGCTAAACTGTCATCATCAATGTTAAACACATGGTGCAGGTATACAGTTTTCAGATTTTCTGTGAATTCAGGTTATTATAACAGGTACATGACACCTCCGTTTTGCTCTCCTTACTTTTTTAATGCCCAAAAACGAAACCTGGCTGCCAATATACAATTAAACAAATAAATAAATAAACTTGCCTAACACAAAAGTTCAGTATTGGATAAGCATGCATTATTTCTGAATAATGAAATGTGAAAAATCTCTCATATGCTGATACAACATCAGTTTCGCTTGATTTGTCCAGAACAAAGTGATCTACAGAAATGTTTTTTCCTAGTTCAGATTCAGACACAAACCTTCTTCCAGGTCCAGATTTATTAAAATCAGAAATGCCCGAATATTTAAGCAAAACCACCTCGTCTGGACGAGTCCCAAAGATTTTTCATGACAAAATATACTGGACAAAGTATGACAGGAAATATCCTGAGCTGCAGTGTCTACATCAACGCCAGGGTATTTTGCTGGGATTGTCCTCTGAGAACACTGGACTTAGAAATGACAGACTCAGATGTGGAGAAATGAATTAAAACAAGAAAACCAGGATAACAGGGACAGATTAATGCATAGGCGATCCTAGGCTACAGCACAGCACCCCAGCAATCGTCAGGGTCCTACCCTGCCCTGCCTTGGGAAAAATGAAACTCAGTGAAATCAGCAGCACCTGAGTGTCCATGTTGATGTCAACTCAGGTCTCTAGATAAGTTAATCCACCCCTGCAAAACACTAATACAAACCTAAAAATAAGTCCCTGGCAAACTGACACCACAGCTGTGGTATTCTGACTAACTACGACCACGACCCTGGAAACAAGATGTTGGCAAACAAGACAGAAACCTGGAGACATAATGTTAACAAATAAAACCAGCAATGGAAGCCCAGAAACAGGATTCCAAATTGAGCCAAGCTGAACACTAAAATCATTCTCTCCAAGATCAGTGATGCTAAGCCCTAAGCAAAGCTCACTGCCCAGTCTAAAGCCATATTCCCCAATCCAGTCCTTGGGGACCCATAGACAGTCCATTTTTTTTACTCCCTCCCAGCTCCCACTAGAGAGCTAGCAGGGAGGAAAAATGTGGACTGTCTGGCCAGGAGTTCAGAGGGAGCAAAAACATGGACCGGCTATGGGTCTCAAAGGAACGGGTTGGGACCCCATATTCAGTTCAGACTGAGGTCACATGGGCCTGACTCAGCTGCTTCATCAAAATAGTGGTAGCGGTATAGCAAATCGAAACCCAGTTAATTTCTTTTGAGTGCAGTATGTTCATTAACAGCTATCTGGATTGCATACCTACAAAAGCAGTGATAGAAGTGGTTGGAACAATGGTTACTTTAATTATAGTATAGATCTGTTTTGCTATAGTGGACATCGGGAAGACGTGGCAAAATGCCATTTTTGTACTTCCTGTAACTGGATGACTTGTCAGGTACCTGCTCCATGCGAGGAAACTTGGCCAAGCAGAAGAGGCTAATATTTCACTTCATCAATTATTTATGAGTAACCTGCTGGCCGCATGTTCCAGACTGAGCCTTGTGACAGCTTCAGCATTCATCATCTTTTTCCGGCTGTCTCTTGTGAAACTTACTTTCCCCGCCCTCTCCTTTTCCTTCATACCCCACATGGCTTCCAGCCTATCCTGAGAGAGTCCTCGTCAATCTGCTCTGTCTCCCCCACTCTGCCTTTGTCAGATGCTAATCTGGCGTCAGTGATGGTCCTGACTTTGGAGTTGAGCTGAGCCAAGCCTTCCTCAGACAGACCTGAGCCATGAAGGGCAAAGAATGCTTTCGTAAGTGCTGTTTTTATGTGTCAGTTATTGTCCTTGCCTATCTTTAAAGCCAGAAGCCCAGCGCATGCATTCGCAAATGAAATGAAAAGCAGAGTGATGTGAAAAGCAGGATGATGTGAAAAGCAGGATGATGGGATGACAAGGCCATGGAACCAACAAAACAACAGAAACAAGAGCCAGCTCTCACAGTGCACCCAATACCGAAAGGACTAGCAGTGTTGCTTTTGGAAAACTTAAAAGGTTCAAAGATCATTTAAAAAAACAAATGCGACTGTTTTTGGGACCAAGGGTGCTGGAAATAGCTGTTAGTCCCTGTACAAGAAATACGATCCAATCTATAACTTTGGGGCCATACATGCACAGAGACCATTCAGGCAACCAAGATATAACTAAAAAAAAAAATCAACTGTTTTACAACCAACATGCTCCAATTAACATGGCTAGAAGCCAGTTCTGTAAGTTTCGTGACAATAAAATTCCTTCGAATGTGGCCATATGTTATTATCACGTTGTATGTAACTAAATCCATATGCAAACAACAAAAGGCATGGGGTGGAAGCCTCAAAGACTAGGATTATGTCAATGACTTCACCGTGAGTCTATGTTCTACATTCTACATGTGGTTCTCCGTTCTCTTGTCATTTAACACAACACAAAACCCAGGATTCTGCATTAAGCAAAGTTCAGCACCTACCACTAGCTGCATATTATTAAAGCTAATAGAAGCGACAAACAGGCTAAAATATTCATGAATGACATGACTAACTAGCTAGGTGCTCTATTATGCTTAAAATACACTTACGCGCAAGCAGTGCGCAGCACCCCCTCTGGATTTTGAGTTGCTATAAATCCATATCCCTTAAGTAAAAGCAACCATTTATGCCAAAATACATGACAACTTGTGGCAAAAATCCCAAGTGGATCTGAAATAGCTGGCCGCTTTTTCCACCAGCAGTTTAAAATTGAGTTGTTGAAAATTTATCCTTACGAATAAAAATTAAAATACATTGCTATATATATCAGAGTATATGAAACTTCAACAGGGTTAAGTGTGTATCAGGATTCAGACAAACAGGCAGATTGAGCCAGTAGATATGAATCTGTCAGCATCACCCAGTGTCAGCCGCACACAGACCATAAATTCAGATATAGTCCAAAGACATTCATTTAACAATGTCCCTCGTTTTTTGCCTATATAATTACCTAAAGCACTTTCCAATATTTTTTCCTGCCAAAACATGCAGGTCATTTATTAAATCATTTGCAGTATTTTTCATTAGTTTTTAGTAGAAATGAGATAATAAATATTTATCGTGACAATTAATAATAAGGTAATGAGAACCTGCAGTACTTGATCACCTACATCAGACTAAACACTTGAGGTTAATTATGACACTGAGTGATTAATCTAGAAAAAAAGTATGAATTCCAGATTCATGCAGTTGAAACATTTCAGCTGATGCTTCCAAACAGCATGTTGTGGTATTAAATTATGAAAAGCATTTAACTGACAAGCTGTCTTGGAAATCATTCCGGCAGCACAGTAAGAGCGGAAGACAAACAAAAGCAGAGCGCATTCGTGTGTGTCTGAGCTTGTGCGCAGGGGCACGGATTTCATACAGAGATGCCGCTTTCCATTGGACGGCTAATGCCCTACAAGCAGGAGCCACGTAAGAGCGCGGCTGCATTAATAACCTCTGCTGAGAGGGGAGGCAGGGTGAAAACACGCCGTGAGACATAAGTCTAACCACACAGAACATTTAAACAGCCGTATGACGTCAGTGCATCAATAATTAAAGCATTTTATTCATAGCCTGGAAGAAAAAGAATCAACTGACAAATCGTATATTCACTTTGAGTTACTTCAAATAGTGAGACAATTAAAATGCAAAACACTGGCTGTGTGTGAGGTGGGGGGGGTGAGGGAGGTGCAGGGTGGCAGGTCTTAGTATACGTGTCTCCTTTGGTTGACTCAGGCTGCCTGTAAATTGCAGCACACTGGATGGATTTAGAAACACACCCAAACAAGTCACATGTATGCTGTAAATGAGAAAAATTAGAAATTAGTGTTATGTATCAGGTGAGATGACAATGCATTCTTCATGTAAAATATTTACTGGAAAGTGTACTGCATATGTTTTTAGCCAGTAAAGGATTCAGACAACAATGTTGTGATTGAGAAACTGATGCCAATGAATCAGCGTCAATTAGTACGATAGTGCAGTGTCACCTGTATATTAAGCACAGTGAGGTTACTATGTGTTATTTGGAAATTAATGTTCTGTGATCTGTATTCTGAAAAGTCATACAGCCTTGTAATAGGAGGCGCAAAGCAATAAACACCACAGCACCTCATCTTGAGTGGTAATTGTGGCTTGATGTAGGGTGAGATAACCAAGCAGCTGTAATCTAAGGTCTTAGCACATTGACTGTCTAGCAGAACCAGCACCTGAAAGCACAGTTCAGCTCACCTTAGCTCACAGATGAGTGAGAAGAAGAGAGCCTTGCTTGGAAGTGAGAATGAGAGTAGCATATGCAGCTGAGCCTTAGCTTACCTTGGCTGTGTCAGCCTGTCCATGGCTCTATTTGGATTCAAGAAGGGGTCTTCAGAACATTAGCAGATGTTAGCATACCTAAGACCAATATTGGCCAGACGAATCAGTTGTACAACAAAAAGACCACATTACATAGAGGATAAAACTAAGTGGTACCCGTACAAGGAGCTAAAAATAGGAAAGGCATATATCCTCTGACTGCTCTTCCTTCACTACTTCCTGACTTTATACTGAGGTTTATAGTGAAAGGTTTACTGCACAATCCCTGCTGGCAGAGACTCCGCTTGGCACAGTTGTGCACACATGCAAACACCAAATTAATCACAGAGCTAAACCAACATTCATTTTAACCCAACTGAAACTGCTTATTTCATAAACGATGCAGAAAGAACGTGATGCTCAGAAAGGATTTATTACTGTTTTGCACTGAACTTAAAGGCAACCAAAGACTGAAAATAAGAAGAATGCAATTTATCAAGAATATAAATGAGTCATTTTAAGCAATACAAAACACACCCGAAGCATGGACACATGTTCGCAGTGTGTTAACATTTAATTAATTACAAAAAATAACCATTTCAAATATTGTAAACAAAACAGCAGTTAACGTATTTGGAACTATTGTTTCACTGTTAGTCATTATGATTATGATAATGATCCAATGTGGTTCCAACGTGTCACCAGAGACGCACTCCGATATTATAAATTTGATGCACGTTTGTGAGCATGTATGAAAAATACTGAACCAATAGGTGATTCCTTTACAAAAGTGTCACTGAAAGTATAAGTGTGCTGATTCTAACTTTCATTTTCTAAATATCATTCAAGTTTTCCTGAATCAGCGTGATTATCAGCCCTTTTAAACCTGCTGCAAATTCTCATTTCCTGCTGGCTTTAAGCCGGGGCGGGGCAGGGCGGGGGGGCTGTTTTGTTATAATGGCTGCCTGTTACATACGTGCTTCACAGCATCACTGCTTAGAGAGATGCCTTACAGCCACCACGAGACTACCCACTGCATGACACTGACAAGGTAGTGAGATAATGGTGGGTACTTTACTGGTACATGGGTACTGGGAGATAAAGCAAAGGGTTGTAAGGAAATGACTGAAGTTGAAACACACAAACTCTGCCAGTTTCATTTGGTGCTCTACTACTGGCATTCTAATGGTCATTGTGACATGTGTGTACTTCAGCAATCATAATAAATCACTTTTTTTTTTTTTTTTTTTTTTTTTTTTTAGAAATACAAAAAAATAAAGTGTTATCTATAACAGCTTGTTAAAATTATCGTGGAGTAAACACCTGCTAACATACTTCACATAGCCTTATCTCATGTAGTGCCTTTGCTAGTCTTTGCCACTCTGCTTTTAGTAATTTCTTCCGCTCTTTAATTTTCCACAGTAGCTTGCAGAGTCATATTCAGTAATTAATTCAAATGTAGGCATTTAGCTTAGCTGACACATGGTATTGCTGCCAGTCATAAGTTTGGAAATAATGAGTCATAAAATAATTCGAGCAAATACCTTTTATCGAGAAAACAATTACCAGATGCTGTGCTGTTCACTCATTGTACAATTAATATAAATACATTGCGGTGAGTACATCAGTCAGGGAGATGTATATGTAACTGAAAAAAATAAACCCCGTTGCCTGTGTGATAAGAATTTTCATTGTGAAATTTGACAAATTTATATTTCCATATGAATTTCCACCCTACTTAGAATTTACAGCAATGTTATGTGTCAGCTAAGTTGAATACTGAATTCACTGAATTCACTACTAACTGTAGATATTGTGTGCGTGTGTGTGTGTGTATATATACACATATATATATACACACACACACACACACACATACATACAGTATATACATACAATTGGGTCTTCATTAGCTGGTCTCATTTTTGTCATTCAGCAGGTTCTTAAACATTTCGGGTACATTTCTGAATGTTGAACATAGTGATGAGAAAATTGCAACTTTGACTCCCATTGTAATTGTCATGCTGGCAGTGAATGGCAGGTGTAGCCCACTTTTCACTGGTCAGTTTTCTTGTTACCGTTGGTTCAAACAACATGACTGACAGCATGCAGTAAGGTACATCAGGTAATCGCCGCCCTGTGTGGGCTGCAAAGTCTTGCATCTCATAAGATAAGTAAGAGTAAGATAAACCTTTATTAGTCCCACAAGTGGGAAATTTGCATTGTCATGGCAGAAGTGGACAGTACAAAGATAAGAGCAGCGAAATATTAACAAACAATAGAATAGAATAGAATAAAAAAAATATAAAAATCATATCTCTGCTTGTAAGATGTTCTCAAGTAAGATGTTCACAGAGCAGCTGGCTCGAAGGAAAATGTTGATTTCCAAAGAAATGCATTTAGAATTTCCATTAATGAATTTCCTAGGGCAGTCAAATACTGCAAAATGTGAATTATATATAATTAAAACATCTTTCAGTCTTTGCATTTAACTTTTACATTATGGGAAAAAGCCTTGGACCGATAGCTTCTGGAATGGGCTCCGGATTTCCATGCCGCTGCATAGAAGAAGCAGGTTTAGAAAATGGATGTATGGATGGATGGATGGATTACAGCAAAAGACTACCTAGCAAGTGCCGGCACACATATGCCACATCCAGAAAACTTAAAATAACCTCTTGAAATGTTTGAGATGTATTACTTTAAGCAAAGCTGATTACTATACGACTGTATAACAACAGTGAAAGGGTGCAAGGAATTTTTAACTACTTTCAAAATAAAATTCAGACAATGTTCAGGCAAAACCAGGAATAGAAACAAACAAAATCTTGCTGATTGGTTGGTTTATTGTGGTAGCAGTGGTAGCTTTGGGAAATTCACTCATAATTGAAAGATTGCTGGTTCAAATCCCTGACCAGCAAGGTACTGCTCCCTGGGTGCTGAATTAGCTGCCCCCTGCTATGTCACATTGGCACATACGGGTTAAATGCAGAGATCACATTTCATTGCTGTGGTGTGTCAACAATTAATCTCTAAATTGTTATTATTAATTGTAACGTGGGTAGGATATAATGTTTTTAGCTTTTACATTCATGCTCACAATGCCACTTGTAGTAAGACATTATTCACCAAAATATTTATGTTAAAATGAATAGAATAATCCCCTAGGGTGTGGTGTTTTCTCCCCCTGCTGACCGAAGCTGGTACTTTGGACTGTTTCATTTGAAGAAATTATTACATTGTATTGTATTTCTTGTCACTGTGGATGTACCTTAAAGCTAATACAAGACAATAACTGGAACATAACATAATAGTTGAACATAAATTCCCAAATTTTACTATTGAGATAAAATGTATAATAAAACAAAGGTCTGTGTTTCTTGGGAGGGTTGAGGTTATATTTGTATTAATAAAATATATTTAAATAGTACAGGACGGCAAAAAAAATAAAATGTACTTGTTATTTTAATGGCAAGCTATGTAGTTACAAGGTTTAAAATTGCCTTTTTTTCAGGCAGATGCTGGTGAATAAATCTTAGGTGGTAAACAGACAGCAGAAATAGCTGGTTTTATGTACAGTGTGTCCCGGAAAGGCTTTAAAGTGTTCGTCTGAGGGTCGAGGCTTTTGCTTGTGGAGTGACATTGATTAGTTTGTGAATGACGTCAGCACAGACTCTGAGAAGAGCTGTGGAGAGACGTCAAATACCTCTCGAGGTAAGGTCAGCTCTGTTGTGCTGCAACAGTTTTGAAAAAGTTTCATTGTCAGTCCTTGACTGAACTTTGATTATGTATCTATGTGCCCGTGTGTATCATTAATGAGGAAGGAAGTTCTTTTCAACCTCTCTATGTTGTTTTTTCAATGCAGGCTTCACTGCTGCATTACTCTTTAATACATACATTCAATGATGCATAGTTCTGGTGTGCCATGTGATGATTCAAAATCAGATAATCAGTTCATGTGTTTGGACCTGAACTGCAAGCTCCTCTAATATGTCACAAAGGAACTATTGAATATGAATATGAAAATCGAATGGAACCTACTGGCATTATAGGAGTTGGGCAGATAATTGGCGTCTCTAAATTGCCCATAGAGTATTATTATGTGTGTGTGCCTGTGTCCTACAATGGAATGGCACCCTATCAGCATTGTAGGAATATCTGGCTTGGCTTCATCCATCCCCCAAATAGATAGACCTCTGTATTTAAATTAAGTTAGGTCTCTCCCCCCGCCAATTGCAAAAACTCTCTCATACACCATTACATCCCACTTGGGGTGTATCTCAGACTTGGGCCTAGGATATCCTCCTCTTTTGGAATTAACTGGTTAAAAAAAACTTGTAATATGTTTGCAGTATATCATACTGCATTATTCACATGGATTAAGTTGTTGATATTGCTTATGAAACAATGATAGGTCTATGCTAGATATTCAGACTTTGACAGTGTTTTTAATCTGGAATGAAAGCTCATTTGCCCAAGATAAGGGTTAGGTGGCATTTGACAAACCTTGTCTAATGCCTGAAAGCCATTCCTACACATAAACTGTCAGAGAGTGAAAATGAGACAGAGTGTGTATGTGAGTGCAATGTGGATTCTGATCCCACTGTACTTATAATAAAGCAATTCAGTGTTTCAGAAACAGGCCATGATGTGTGGCTTAGTGGTTTACAATCATCAAAAGGAGGATGCCAGCCTGAGTATCCTATATGTCCATCAGTTGTCAGATGTATATGCAGACAAGACACATAAATGGATGAGGAATGTATTTGTCCTAATTACTAACATGGGGAAAGGCTTTAGAATTGATTCCATTTTCTTTGCAGGAAATCTATTATCTCTGCAAATGCTCTGTTCCGCCAGCAGGATGCTTGTGCTGGTTATTTTTTTTATTGATGTGTCTCTTCAGAAATTTCCATGTGTGTTTCATTTAAAAATATGCCTTTTACCTCCAGATAATAAAATAAACTATATACTAGTAATAACGGTGCACTTTTGCTAACCAAAAATGTTTTGTCACTACACTGTCAGAAAAAAACAAGTACAGCCCTGGTACAGTTTTGTACCCTAAGGTACAAACAACACTTATGTACACCCAATGATACAAAAACCTTCCTCAGAGGTCACTTTTGTACCTTAAAAGGTATATTTACCTACAGTGTAGCATGTTTTGAAAAATTAAGAAGTAAGGTAGGTCAAAACATAAAATACTATTCTGTCATATGTAACTGAATAACTAATCTTAAGATTAAATAAGATAAAAAATATAATAAATACAGAAATAGCTGAATAAATAAACAGGTAAACAAACAAATAAATTTACATGATTATGATTTTTTTTGTTATGTATTATTCTTCGTCATGTGTTTTATTACTTATTTTACTATGTTGTGAAGCACTTTGTGGCTTTTGCCTGTGAAAGGTGCTATATAAATAAAGATTATTTACTTACTTACTTTTGTTTTATAAGTATTATTATGTATGTGCTCAAAATATTGTTAGTGTAGTTTTTTAGTAAATCCACAGGGCTGTTCCCCTTTTTGTGGGGTGGGTGTGAGTGTGTATACTAGTGTACTAGTGTACTAGTGTGCAAGTGCATTTTCATGTCAGATTCAGAGTCCACCGCCCCCACCCCCAAATACAAATATTATAGTCTATAAATAGCATATTGACGTCAAACAACAGTTATTTCGGTTCGTCAGTTTGCATTCTGTCTTGGGGTACAAATCTGTACAAAATCAACTAACTTAGTGTATATTTTGGGATTACTTGGAAATACTTGAAAATCCTTTTTTTTAATGCTTAAAGGTTCGTGTCTGTTGATGACGCAGTTGTGAAGGTAACAGAACCATGTCTTGGTAAATGGATTTTCTTTACCTTTTCAGAATTTAATGTGCAATATTTTATTTCAGTCTTTGATTTATGATTAAAGAGGTAACACTTTCTATTTCCATGTCTATAAGAATCTATTAACACATTCATAACACATTTAAATGCATACATAATGCATTATAATCATAGCTATAAATATTTATAAAAAGGCATATTGCATTACAGTATAGCCATGTTTATAATGCATCATGAATGCTTCATGAAGTTGTCTATTATGCACTATAGATACCTTCATAATGCAGCACAAAGCATCCTTAATTCTTATCCTGAAGGTACCTATAGTGCATTGTAGAAGAGAATTTCATAATAGTATTCAAATCAACGCTATAATGCCTTATGACTGTCAATAGATGCTGTAATGCTTTATTAATTCTTTTTAATTTATTAACAACCATTTTATTGCACTGTAGATGACAGCTTTAAGTGGCGTTACCATTAAATATTCTATATATTCCTAACCTATTATATGTATTTATGAAAGTGAATACGAAAGTTCAAACAAGGAGATCTAATGAATGCCAACGCGTCCAATTACAGCGGTCCAAGTTCTATATAAAGAATAAATCTAACAGTTACATTTATTCGGTTCGCCCACCTCCTCCCCTCCACCACCTTCGGTTACCCATCCTGGTCCGGGTTTGGCTCCTTCGCCTCCTGCCTGGTCGCCCAGCCAGATCTGTCTGCTTCAGGGTTGATGGAGCCGACAACCAGGAGACGGGCTTTGCCAAATCACTGTCCTCATAATCATTTAAAATGTTTAACCAA
>JAODKE010000007.1:2502053-2513705 GCA_026779605.1 Mormyrus hasselquistii | reverse complement strand
CACCTGCCTTTGTGTGCTCTGACATCTGTAGGCATTTATTCATTTCTTCAACAATAAGATAGCTCTTTAATTAACCACGCCTTCAGAAACTTGCTGTGAACAAGTATGTTGCCTAATAAGAAATGTTTTTAAAAATTGTTTTGAAGGTTAGCTCTGGATCACAATTCTTTTCATTTCAAACTTTTTCCACAGAATATTTTCATTTAAGCTACCTGCATTGTATATGCTGTTGCTCAGTAGTTAGGCTGTGTTTTTTGTTGTGCCTGTTAACATTAATGATTGTCTTATTCTGTCATGTCTTGTCGTATCTTGTTTTTTCATGGGACAGTGAGATACCTAATTTCGATTCCTTTGTATGTCTAGTACATGTGAAGAAATTAAGAATAAAGCTGACTTTGATTTTGATGGCTGAGACTCTCCATCAACATATCAGCGATACTTGCCACTATCTTGAAAGTTTGTAGATTTTGTTACTGCAGTGTATCTTTTTGGGTTTCTGGAAGAACATTTCTGAACATGTCTTGATATGGGAAGCCTAAGAGGTCTCCTTGCAGCCTATTGCTGATGTTTGTCTTGACCTGCAAATACATTAACTGTTAGTCTTTAATTGTGATGGCTGAAAGCTTAAAAATAGTGATAAAGTAGAAATCCCATTGTAAAATGAATTTATTACCCTGTTCATGGTTGAGAAGTTTCTCTCACAGTTTACACTGCTGACCGGGTGCTTGACATGATATATTTAACGATGTGCGCTCTCTGTCCGCTGGTGCACAAGCATGCAAAGCCAGTGAGACAACAGATTTTCTTAACTGAGTGGAGTTAATGATGCTGCAGACTCTCAGCCACCTTCCTCTTGTCTGTTTGACTCCCTTCAGACCCCACAGCATCGCTGACACATGCCTGTCACTGTCTTTGCAGAGTCCAGTGCTCACTGCAGGACCCAGAGCTGGATTCAGGGGCACTGATAGATGTGGCCAAACACCTGGGGTCTCTGAAGATTAGAGTCTGGGAGAAGATGCTGGAGATTGTGCAGTACAGTGAGTACTGGGGGAAATGGTTGTATAAAGCAGAGAGCAGTCTCTGAGTGGATTATACTGTCACTCACTGGAAGCTCAGCCTAGCAGGACTGGTATCTCAGCTACTTCCCAGTCAGCTGTATGCCTGTGAAGTGTTATCCTCCTCACTGGTATATTGCTTTGGACAAAAGCATTTGCTACATAAATAAATGTAAATGTACTGGAGAGTGAAGGGACGGGGTGTTTAAAGAAAACCTATACTTAGTCTTTATAAATTTTTTTAGAATGGTCATAAATTTATTGACATTCTTTTTAAAAATGTGGGCACTTAAAATGTTTTCTGTTTCAAAATGTTTTGCTTTTCTTCACAAACAAATTAATTTACACAGCTGAAATATTTGCTCTTTATTGACATGCTAATCGAAATTAGTCTCCTAATATTACCCAATGATATTTCTTGTGTTTGCAATGACTTTTTTGAGACTACTACAGCAAGGCCCCAATGAGCTCCCTCTATTGGCAGTCTTGTGCAGTGCCTTATTCAGTTCAATTCAGTTGAAATTTGATTTATGTATCCATCCATTCCATTTTCCACTTTGGGGACAATTTGGTCCACAAATGTGATGTATGTAAACCCACACAAACACACACACACATGCGTGCAAAGTCAGTGTTGACATGTTAAGGATTGCAATTAACACACTATTTTATTTTTGTCATAAATTAACCCTCTGCAACTCTCCAGCGCCGTCTTATTCACAGTGATGTCATTAAAATACTGGTGGTTTTTCTGTATTGAGAAAGGTTATTAATTGCAGCTTCCTCTTCAACACACAGCTCCTGTGACTCTGGACCCAAACACTGCAGCCCCCTGGCTCTCTGTGTCTGATGATCTGACCAGCGTTCGAAACACTGGAGTGAAACAGCAACTTCCTGACAGCACAGAGAGATTCTTCTCCTGTGTTTGTGTCCTGGGCTCTGAGGGGTTTAACTCAGGAAAACACAGCTGGGAGGTGAAGGCGGGGAACAAAACAGCGTGGGATCTAGGAGTAGCAAAAGGATATGTTAACAGGAAGGGGGGGATTATATGCAAACCGGAGGATGGAATCTGGGTTGTACTTCTGCGGAATGGTGATGAGTATAAAGGAGGTACCTCACCACGGACCTGGCTGAGACTGGAGCAGAAACCGCGGAGGATCAGAGTGCAGCTGGACTATGACCAGGGGGAGGTGTCCTTCTTCAACCCCACAGACATGTCACTCATCTACACCTTTAAAGACACATTCACTGGGACCCTGTTTCCATTTTTCAGTCCATGTTTAATAGAATGTGGTAGTAATGCTGGAGCCCTGAAGATCTGCCCAGTAAATGTGACTGTGACAACGGTGTTATCCTAGTAAGAATGCCTGTAGTTTAGAGGTTATACTGCCTGAAGTGGGAAAACTGGGATGTCCTGGGACAAGGTGAAGTATCTGTTCCCTCAATAGAGTTGGGATTGTATTATACCCAGATAGCACACATATTTTGAAATGACATTGATTCCATATCAGACAAAGGTTCAGAGGCTGAAACAACATTGTTCTTCAATGTTGATTTAGCATTGATCTCTCTTCTTGAAAAGGCCATCTATCCAGCGTTGGAAAATCAACCATTTGTGATAAGGGTTATAATTGTTTCGCAAGTGAATTAATGTTGAAATTATGTTATATCCAGCAGGGCTTTCTAAAGCTTAATAAAAAAATAGCATGTACAAATATTCTAATTGAAAACACTTTATTATTCATAACACATTATATATACATTCACAGAAAACACTGAAGTGCTAACTGACCCTGCCAACCTGCCCACACCAACTTCTGTTCATTTTCTCTTTGCACCTCCCTGACGGTCTGGTGCATACAGAAGCCATTTCCTCACAGCATCACTGAAGATATGATGGGTCACTTCCTTGTAGTGGCGCTTTACAAGGATTTCAATACATATCCCATTTCCAAAACTGCTGGAATGGCATGTAAAACGTAAACAAAAACACTGACATTTTGAAAGAGCTGTGAAATATTACAGTGGAAGTGGAAGTGCAGTAATTCTCTGATCTATGCAAACAGATAAAATTAAAAGAAAATAATTATGCAAACCTTTTAGACATGCAAGTTTTAAGCAACTGTAAAAAGTATTTTTGAAGTTTCAACTAATAAGTTTGTAAAAGTGAAAATAAACTTTAGTCATCTCAGCTATATATGACACCAGAACACATGAACAGAACAGAACACAGTGCAAGATTTTTTATAAATTACAAATATCAACTCTAAACACAAAGAGCTTACAATAGGTATTTTAGACATCCAGAATTTGTGCAAATGTTGCAAAAGCAGTCCAGTAGAAGACAATTTCAATAGTGGAATGTAGGAATGTAGTTTGCATTATATGTGTGTATGATCAGCAGTTTTAAATATGAGTACAGTCAATCTATTTCAATACATCTATATTGTACAGCACTATACTATATACAGTACTATACACTATACTATATACAGTACTATACACTATACTATATACAGTACTATACACTATATACAATATCTATATAGTATCTAAGTCGTATTGCATTTGTAAAATACAACTAGAAAACCCCTTGTCTCATGCTATCTTGCCATGCTTCCCCAAAGATAATGAGTGCCTTCTGTTCAAGTCATTTAGCTGTGGAGCTTAATGAAAAATGGCGGCACCACAATTCACGTCAGTTAGCATAGCACCCCGCTAGCAGACCATAGCTGCTCTGGGTAAAATTGTTCTGAGTTTTACGTGTAGGTAGATTACAAATTAAAATGCACATAAGCAACAGCTTACAGGAGTCGAACTGTTAAAAATAGTTACACATCGTTCCTGATGGAGCCCTCGCTATCAAATGATATTTCAACTCGGGAACTTATTGAAGATGGCACGTGAAGGCAGCATTAGTACCCTTGCCAGGAAATGCAACAAAGCTATCATATTAGCAGGTACACTGTAAACTAACCTTATGGAAAAAGTGTGGACTTACTGAGAAATAAAAGAACACAAGCAAATACATAATCTATACTTAAAAGACTGAGAACAATAATAAAAAAAAACATATTTAATTGTTTAGCCCTAATGCTGACTGAAGACAACATCTACTACCACTGCTAAGCCCTGAGCGCAATTCGTCGTTAAAAAAACACATATTTGAAAAGAACAGGTTTTGAAATAGAGGTAGCTGGGGAGAGGGAGGTCTGGTTATCTCTCCTGTAACTGCTACCCCCACAACCTGAACCCCAGATAAGCGAGAGATAATGGATGGATGGATGGATGGATGGTTTTGAAATATGGCTGTGATAAACCTACAAATATCCATTTATGACAGGGGTGCCCAATTCCAGTTCTGCAGGGCTGGAGCCCTGTGTAGCTTAGTTCTTTCCCCATTGCGCCATAAGTGATTCAGGTCAAGAGCTGTGTGGTAATTAGCACAAGGAGTTGAATCAGGCGTGTAAAATTAGGGGAAACCCAAAAATGTGCAGGGCTCAAGCCCTCCAGGATTGGAGCTGGGCACCCCTGATTTACAACATAAAACATTCATGACACATTTATCCTTTTTAAAAGTAGAATATACTCACGTATAACTGTCTGACGACCTCCGACGAGCTTTTTCACACGCTGCTTCTTTTAGCAGCAGAGTTTAAATCAGAAGTCCGTCAGATGAACTGTGCATGAGTGAGAACGTGTCCACCTCACGCCTGTATATTTCACTGTGGTTTCTCTGAATTAAACAAAACATGCCGTCTACATTAAAGTATTATTCTTAATACAAATACAGTATGATGAAATTGTAATTTGTATATTATAATTAATACACACCAAAAAGACAAATGCATATATCAATATTGATTTAACCACTGAGCAAATATTGATTCAATGTTGAAGAACTCACCATGAATCAATGTTGATTGATCATCTCCAAGCATAAATTGATTCAACTCAATTATCCCAATCTTTTGCGATATAGGGATACTGGAAGTAGAGAGCAGGGCTATCAATGGAGAGAAGCCGTACAAGGAGGAGAGGGCTGGTACAGGCCTGGTCACCAGGTTAAATCTCTGTGATTGTGGAAACTGTCTCAAGTCCCATTTCGTTGTCATGGATTCTGCTACTGCCTGGAAATGGATGTGCCCTGCAAGAATTAGATATCTTCAGGTGCTGTTCCCTGGGTCTTGATGTGGTATGATAGATCTGCAGCTCCCTTGCCTACTTTGTTTCGGATCGCTGGGGCTGGAATTGGCAGGATGAGGGAGTTATATGAGTTTCTTCAACAGCAGATCAGATAAAGTACTGTGTTTGACAGTGTATCAACACCACACACTTCCCTCTGCACTTGGTTTACATTGAGTATGGAATATTATTAACGCATTATTCTACATCATAAGTATTGTGATGTTATTAAAAAGTATGCCAAATATCCATGATGTAATCATTACAATGTAAACATCATAATGTAATCAACACAATGTAATCAACTTAGTATGTATTTGCACCTTGTATTAGCCGAAGAGTTTTTGGTAGCTGGTTTATGTTGGTTCTAAATCTATAAATATCCATTTTTATTAGTGTATACTTTATCACTATGTTAAAGGACAAATATATCAACTGTTACGAGTTCATGCTGTGGGTCTATGATAGTCTGCCCTCTTGTGTGTGTGTGTATATGTATTCTGTGTTACAGGTGGGTGTGTCCGGGACCTAATTGGCTGGATGTTGCTATTGGTCCATTTCCTCACCTGATCCAGTTAAAGGCGACGCCCTGAACACTCTAGGGTCGCCATCTTGGGCCATTGCTTCTCATGTAGACTTTCTGCCATGTTTGTTTCTTGTTACTTTGTTTCAAATAGTACCTTTTGTATATCGCATTGCAGAATTCGCTTTTGTTAGTATCATTGTCAACTATTGTAAATTATTGTAAATATCTATTGTAAATGACTTATTCACTTATCTTAAAGGGAAGTAGGGGGTTAGATGCCAATTTTGTTTTCTGTACATCTTTTCACTCTGTTTATCTTTAGGGAGTTAGGGAAGTTGTTTGTATTTATTTTAATTTCTTTTCCCTCTCATCAAAGGTAAGACAGAGGTTCAAACAGGAGTTTTTGTTTGTTATTTTGGCGTGGTCTACCCCTGAAGATTTATCCCTGCTTAACCAAATAAATATCAGATTGATATCTATCTATCTATCTTTATGGTAGTTATTTTCTATCCAGCACCTTACTCATAATTTTTCTGTTATGATCAACCCCTAGTGGTCATAACAATGTGATTTAGAGAAGAATCCATTTTCAGAGATCCTCTTACAAGACTTTAGAAAGCCATACCTTTACTAACCTGGTGTTTCACTTTAGTCTTTAAATATTCCATATTTGTTATGATGCATAAGTGTTTGATGAATGTGTCATCACAGTGACAAGAGTATCAGAAATCCACACAGAGAAAATGGGAGGTGTCCTGCAACCCAGATTTGTTTTAATTGGAGCAGACATAGACTTTATTACTTTTAGTATTTAAGCTACACGGTAACACTTTACTTGAGGGAAGACAAATACTGACAAATTACTATTAGTAACTGAATTACTAAAGTATAAATCATGAACAAAAATAGTCACTACTTAAGATGAAAGATGTGTCATGACTGATTAATGATGAACAAACATGACATCAGTATTTCACTTGTGTTATTCATTACATGTTCCTTCAATAGTTCCTTAGTAGTTCACAAAGTTTTGCAGAATTTGATAAGTAACAAGTATAGTACTTGTTTGAGATAAAAGATGTGTAACAATTCATTAAAGAAAAAGAAGTATGACATCAATTTGTAACTAACACTTAGTTTGCGATTAATACATAAATAATAACATATCATTATTTGTGTTCCCTCAAGTAAAGTGTTACCAAATACATTTACAGTCACTTAAAGCATACAGACTGACACTTTAATCTGTGCACTGAAACACAACACTAGCATTCATTGCCATGTTCTTAATGTCATCAGGTGTTTTTCATGTTCTGTCATTGTACTGATTATTTACACAGGCCTTGGCTAAATGAATATAACATTTATGTTTTAGGTTATGCCATGTTCAGGTGAATCATGTGCTCTCAGTGAAAACCTGCAAACAGTGCTTACCCATTAAATACAATCTGTAAATAAAAGATATTCTTACATGGAGTATCTGTGTACCAAAATCTGGACATGCCAATTTGACCCGTATGGTATTCTTAGGCAAGTCGAAAATCAGACACAAAATATTTTTCGAAAAACCTCTCATTTTTATCCAAAGGATTAGAAATAGACATCTGGCATTGTTTATCAAACCTGTTACAGTCCAGCTAACTATCCTAATCTTATTGTTTAACCTAGTACCATATTATCATTCTATTCAAATCTGGCACTGAAAAGAAATCCACACTGTCTAAAATATGAATAATGGTGAGTTTACATTCAGGTCTCTTTCCCTTGTGTAGCTTCCTTCTGTCACTGTAGAGCAATGGTCAAGTCAAAGCTGTGAGGTAAAAGCCATTCCACCAGCCAGAATAAAGATGAATAATTTAATTCTATAAACGTGCGACTGGATGTCCAGACATAAGGTGGTACTGGAAATTCATAACTGCATTCCCTGGACTCGGTGACTAATACTCACGAAATGGTCTCTGCATTGTTTTAATGGATCAGGTGTTAATGTATACTGACATTTCGTGTCTCAGCCCAGGAAATTTGTATGGCCGAGCTGAGCTACATGATTGTCATTCTTTGGATCTGGGCTCACTCGAGTATGGTTTTAGAAAAGAGAGAGGGAGAGGGAGCGAGAGAGGGAGAGATGAATGTGAGTTGTATTTTCAGTGTTTCATTCATAAAAAGGCAATGTATTTTTAGCTCCTCATTCAGAAAAATAGAGTAGCTCATCCCAATGGAACTTGGGAAAGCGTCATCCTGGAAATAACATGGTTTAAATTGAAAGTGCATAAAAGCTAAGCCTTTGATATTGCTTTTTAAAGGCATTGAGGCTACAAATTGCTTCATTTTTTCTGATATTTTTATGCTAACCCATCACTATCCTATGTACAGATATGAGTGTGTAGGTTTTTTTTGTGAAGGTCAATGTAAAGATTACATTTATTTGATTTACTCCAGGTTCTTGGAAAGTAATTTAAGAAGACAAATTTATGCACAGATCACTCATGATAATGGCAGCTGCTAAGGATTGAACAGCTCTATATTGCCGAATAGACGATGAAGGAAAGGGACAGTTATTGTGCTTCACTAATGCATACAAAGCTTCTATTTCCCTTAAGAGTATTACCTGTGCATTGAGGTAATGGGTGGTGTGTATCATGTATGGCTACATAACCTGTCATCAATTCAGTACAGGAAGTACCCAGGTTACAGACAAGATCCATTCCCTAGTTTGTAATCTGAAAGTTGGAAAAATTATAATACAGTACATGATGATAATGATAATAGCAATAAAAGCCAATAATAATAATACAGTAATAATAAAAGTAAATACATACAGTACTGTGCTGTACCTCAAGATGATGAACTGCACTGAAATCTTTAAGATGATAGGCTTTACAGCAATCTGTTCATACTGTAGGTACGAGTTGTCAGTAAGTCAGACTTTCTTAGCCTGGGGGCTGCCTGTACTTACAAACAGCTAAGTTTAATGACCTTTGACTCAAGTAATACATTTGTTTTAGGGAGTAATACTGCTTCTTGGGAGAAGGCAAAAATTAAACAATTCATTATGAAATGAAATTCTCTGTGTCCAGTTATGACAGACTCTTTCCTAAGAGTTCATTAGATTATGGATAATCGGACAATATAATCAGTTCTTTTTTGGTAACAGGGGCCTGATGTACTGTACATGCGATTAGCAGCTTGGTCATCCCTCCCTCCAACTCTCAGCAGAATTTCTTTGACACTTTCTTGGCCGTCAGCGTTATCCGGGCCAAACTGTTTTTAGGTTTGGGAATCAGATCACATCTGGAACCTTCTCTCTAGTGAGTGGATGCATCTCATTGCTTCTTAATCTGTACAACTCCAGTCTCCATATCCTTCTTCATCAGTTTTGTGTCAAATGATTAATTAGTGTCAATATAGGTGATGCCAGTGGTGGGGGTGGGTGGTTCTAGGCAGTGTTTCCCAATCTGGTCCTCGGGGACCCACAGACAGTCCATGGTTTTGCTCCGTGGGAATTGGGTGGAAGCAAAAATGTTGACTATCTGGCACTCAGCCCGGAGGGAGCAAAAACATGGACTGTCCGTAGTCTGTTAGTTGTAAGTTGGAAAAATAATAATACAGAATATTATTATTATTATTAATGTATCTACATATGGTATGCTATTGTACCTGACCTGTGGACTGGTCTGTGGACCATGGACTAGATTGGGACACACTTTCATGCTAAACTTCTGCATTCCTTCGATTGCTTCCATGTGTAAATATGCAGATCCCTCCGGAAGCTCAGATCATGGCAGTCATCCTCCTACACACATTAAAAATGTAACGTACTGTATTTGTCAACTAAAATGACAAGGTGTTTATTGTGCAGTGCAAATTATACTTGTTATTCTGTTTGCCCTACAAAGGTTTGGTATTTGTCAATTTAATTGCCTGTTACTTTCCCTGTGGGCATCTACTTATCCAAGTGACACTGTAATATAGAAAAAGTTTTTGTTCCTCAGTCTTTAACACTGAATTGTTTATTTGGTACGTCATTCTGGCGTATCAGGCTACGCATTTGGTGAACTTACAAGGGCCGTTTCTACTACCAAAGGCTGTGTGTCCTTCAATACAGACTCGAAGCTTCCAGTTTACCACAGAGAGCGAAACTAATCTCTCATCTGATAACATCCATTCTTTCGCTGCAGGCCACTTCTAAAGCTTGCTTAAGCTCTACATGACTTTGGATCATGTTGTATGTCCCTCATTAGCTTGTCATTGATGAATGAATGTTGCATTAAAATAGAGCTTTTCAAGAGCTCACCCAAAATGCTTCACAGACCCACCACCACTGGATGCAATGGCAGCCATTCTGCATCAGTACGCTCACCATACAGTAGCTAAGGTGGTGAAGGAACAGGACTGACATTACATATAGGGGATGGTTAATTAAGAGGCTAGTTCTGAAAGGGCCACGATAGACAGGTTAAGCCGGGGCATTGGGGTACCTCTTCTACTCTTTAAAAAGAAGGCCAGATTTTTTTACCTCAGTCTTACATCTCATCTGAAGGACAGCACCATTTTTACAGTGTTGCCATCACCACACTGGGGCATTAGGATCCACTGAATAGGTCCCCGTCTTGGCCATTGCAGCACCTCATCCAGCAGCAACCCAGCTTTCCTAATTGATCTCCCATCCAAGCATTAGTCAGGCCCAAACCTGCTTAGCTTTATAAAGATTACTGAGTCTGAACTGCAAGTGGTATAACTGATGATCTGATGTGGGCTATCCCTTAGTCGCATATGCATGTCTGCAATGAAGAGAGATTTCATTATGAAGAAACTATGCCTTCTGTAAATGCAGTTGGGACTTGAAGTTCCTGCCACCTCTTGAACAACGCAAAGTTGCTTTTCATCATAATGACCTTTAATGTTCATTTAACGGGCATGATGCCCTTGGGTCGTAGTTTGAATTGAGCTTCAATTCAGCATGTTACATTGTATCTCATGTAAGACTTATTTACTGGAAAATATTTACTTGTCTTCTAGTAAATTATAAAATTACTTTAGATCAAGGAAAATAAATTCGTGGTCATGATTTTGTACATTCTGAAACATTTTTGTGTTTTTTTATACATATAACATTATTACAGATGTATTCAAAATGCAAAAGGTGACAGGAGATTAAAATTCCATTGTAATACGTGTGCGGCTTAATACATTAATTTAACAAAGTCTAAAGCCTGTTCCCAAATCAGATTTTAAATGAAGATGACTCATCTACTGATTCACAAACTCTGGGGACCATTGTGGTCCAAAGGATAAACTCCAGAAGAAATCATCATTTGTATCATTCGCATTTTTATCAGATAAGAGAACAGCCAATTGTTGGATTCTTATTTTAACAACACCAATGGTTTTCTTCTATAGATCTTCTGTCTATACACGTTCTTTACCAGTTTTAACTATCAGCATGAGGAAGAACACTGGGAACGTTTCACGTCCAGATAAACAGAATCCGCTACTGCTTTTAAGAATGCATCAAGTTGCTGAGTATCCATGCTTTCTATAGCAGGACATGCGGTTTGTTCATGTTCCCCATAAATGCTACCTACCTTAGTGAATGAGATCTTTTTACATGCTAAGTGTCAGTCACCCCATGGACACTAACATGCTCACAAAATACAAAACCTGCAGATTTTATTTTCCCAGGCTGGTTAATCTGCGATGCCTTTTCTTGTGATCAGATGCCGATAACTGTGTCCCTTTTTTTTACACATCATTAGATTAGGATCAATGAAAACTGATGGAAAATCAAATACTGAACGGTAATTAAGGGATGAATCAAAGTAACAAAGTTCACACACTAGAGCAGGGGTGGACAATCTCACCCCGAAAGGGCCGCCGTGTATATAT
>JAODKE010000007.1:2473323-2491418 GCA_026779605.1 Mormyrus hasselquistii | reverse complement strand
ATGTGTGTGTGTGTGTGTGTTTCTGTACATTTCTGTATATTGACACACTGCAGAATATCAACTAAAGTGTTGGGACATATATAACACACAGACACATATATATATGAATACACAGGAACCGTAAGGGGGGCTGTGGGCGGGGATTTTAGACAATTCCAAGGGCCCCAGAGGTAAATAGCTGTATTGGTCTGGACTGGGGCGCCCAATATGATATGCATTCATGGGTCCTGTATGCATATATGTATAAATATATGAGTGTTTGAGGATATATATGTCATGACTTGCTCATACGATCTTCTTGTGTGCCACACCCCTTCTTTGAGAATGACGGATCTCAAAGAAGACACACCGCAGTAGAACGAGAACCAGCGTCTCGGTCTGCTGCAAGAGGAGGTGTTTTGGCTTAATCATCCCGAGGTCTGGGAGGACCCTGTGGCTTTAAGTTTAGCCAGCCGGAGCAGGACCCTCCTGAGTGAGGCAACCCCGCGCAGAAATGTGTACCCTGCTAGAGGTACATGAAAATCTCCAGCGGCTGACAGAGCGAATCATGGAAAGGCGGATCCAGCTGGTTACACAGCTAAGGGAGGACATTGCCAACCCAATGTCTGCCTGCTCTGACGCACTTCCAACTTCTCTCCCTGCCAGTGATCGGGGGGAATCCTCGATCACCCTGGACATCACCGCTGCCTCGCCTCTAAATGTATTCAAAGCCCGCCTAGCTGCCGCAGAGCAACCGCCACTAGTGGCTTATCACTTCTGGGTGGCGTACCTGGCTAATAGGGGGGCCAGGGTCATGTGGGATGCTATCCCATGGGTCGTGGGGGCTCTTAATGGGACAGCGCCCACTTTTCTAGCCCCAACCCTGCTGGCGCTTATTAATGCCCCTGTCCCACCGGCGCCTGACGTGCCTGTCCTGCCTGTCCCACTGGTGCCTGATCTGCCTGTCCCGCCTGTCATGCCGGCACCTGATCTGTCAGTGCCACCTGTCATGCCTGATCCCAACCTGCTTGTCCCGGGGGCTGCCGTGCTGCCCAGTGAGCGTCCAGCCCCCTGCTGGTCCTGAGTTAGCGGTTCCTACTGGGTCCCCGCCCTCAGAGGTCCCAGCTTCGCTTGGTTCCTGCAGGGCTCCAATCCCGGCTCCACCTAAAACTACTTTGTCCGAGGCTCCGGCTCTGCCTGCAGCTGCTCTGGCTCCACCCGAGGACCCCACAGCGCCCCCTTAGGTTTGTGTAGCCCTATCATCCTGCAGGGCTCCAGTCCTGGCTCCGCCCGCAGCTGGTTTGCCCAAGGCTCCTGCTCTGCACCCGCCCGAGGCTCTGGCTCCTGCTCCACCTGATGCCCAGGCTCCACCCGTGCCTGATGCACAGGCTCCACCCATACCTGATGCTCTGGCCCAGGCTCTGCCCGTCCCGGTCCCTGACCCTGCTCCAGTCCCCCCGGCACCAGTCCCAGTCCCCGAAGAGGACCACCACTCATTCCCCCTAGGAGGAGGAGCTCGAGTAGGACCTCTCGGGGACCTCCCTAATGTCCCCCCAAAGACCCCCTCAAGGGAACTGACTCCTCTGCCCTCACCCCAGCATGGTTGATCCCAACCAGAACCCCACCTATCGGTGTCCCGGGAAGGGAGAAGACATAGGCGCAGGGGTCAGGTCCTGCCCGCCCTGCCCCCTGGCTTACCTACGGTCCCCTGGGCTCCTGTTTGGCTGTCACCTGCAGGTCCCCCGCCGTTGCCTTGTCAGCTGCCTGCAGTCCCATCTCCAACGCCTCGTCAGCCGCCTATGAGTTCCCCCGTTCTGACTTGTCGTTTGCTTGCAGGTCCCTCCACTCTGGCACATCGGTGGACAGTGCCTCCGCCTGTTATGGCTGTGCTGTCACCTGCTGCAGCTTCCCCTCCCTCCTTGCCTTCACCGTGGTCCCCTTCTGCTTCCTCTTCACCTTCGCTAGTTCCCGTTTCGTCTTCCTCCTCTGCTCTTCCGTTGGTCTCTCTGGCTTCCTCCTCTGCCCCTTCGTGGTCCCCTCCGGCTCCTGCCCCGTGGCTGCCCGGGGTCCCTCTGGCTTTGTCCTTTTCGGTTGCCTACGGGCCCCTCCGGCTGTCTCCTGTCACCGGCTGTGGCTCCCTCAGGCTCCCCTTTATCCCCCTCCCTTTCCTGTCTGACCTCCCATGCTTGCTCCTCGTCCCTCTGTCCCTCCTGTTTCAGTTCCTCATCCCCCTGTGGTTCCTCTGTTCACTCCCGGTCCTTTTGTCCCTTCCGTAGGTCTTTATACTGTGTCTCCCTTCCTGGTTTGCCTGTCTGCATTTCCCATCTTGTGTCAGGTGTTGTCTTGGCTTTTGCTCTTGTGCCTGTTCTGTGTGTCTGTTCTATTCCAGGTCCCTTGTTGATGCTCTTACTCTTGTTTTTCAGGTCTCCCTGGTCTCGTCTCCTCCGTCGCCTCCCCTGAGGCATGCATGGACTGCACGCCTTTGGGGGGGTTCTGTCATGACCTGCTTGTACGATCCTACCATGTGCCATGCCCCTCATTTACCTCATATGAAACCCCAATTGTGACCAGCTGTCCCATGTTATTTCCTAGTAATTCAGTGTATACATATCAGTCCATGTCTCAATCCTTTTCCCAGATCCGTCATTGATGTTTGTCGCCATCTGCCCTGTTCTTCCCTCTGTTCCATGTAATCCTCGCCTGCCTGCCTCGTCCTTCCCCGCTTCCTGCTGCTCGCCTACCACCGGTCGTAATATATATATATGTATGTGTGTGTGTGTGTACATTTATATTATAGAACTCAATAACTGTACTGTTATTTGCTTCAGGTACTTTAGAGGAAAAAAACGTTAGCTATATACAATATTCAGCATATTGCTGTATTCTGACTGGCGATTTACTAGCCAATCTGCATTGCCTAGCTATGTTAAGTCAATAAACAAACAAAAATAAATAAGCAGATAGATAGATAGATAGATAGATAGATAGATAGATAGATAGATAGATTTCATAGGGCCCAGTAAGTATAAATGAAAGAGTATTACTGCTATCCTGATGAAACACACACACACACAAAAAAGAACAAAAAAAAAACGAAACTCATCGATCTTTGTTGTTCCATTCACCTGTTGAGGCTGAGTTAAATTATTATCAACACAAATCCAGTACCAAATGAATTAAAATACTACCCAGCCTGTATTTACCTCAATACAGTAAGTATCCTAATTGTTTATACAGGCAGCTCAAGGTGTACAGTTCTTTAAGATAAATTCACCAAAGCTTAAATTATGTTTCATTTCAATATTCAATAGGAGCAGTCACATGGAGCATATATTCCCAGCTCAGCAGGGAAGTTGCACTAATCAGGCAGACACAGACACGTGGAAGTTTATGGCGCAAGAATTACATGTGACCCACTACACTTCAGCCTAGCACACTTTAAAACACCAATGTGAAGTTCAGTCAATTTTGTTAATAAGAAAAAAGAGATGGGATATTTGTCATAAATGCACATCCACCACCAAACAATTGTAAAAGTAAATCCCAACAGTAGCAGGAGATCTTTTCCATCCCCACTAAAATCAGAGTCATCCAGAGCACTCAATTCGTATAACAGGCTGAGGACTTAATAGTGCTGGCTAGACTAGTGTTTCCCAACCCATTCCCCAGGGACCCCCAGACAGTAAACATTTTTGTTCTCTCCCAGCCCCCAGTGCACCCATACCAGGTTTTCGGTATTCTTGATTGGCTGGGAGCTGGGAGGGAGCAAAAATGTCGACTGTCTGGAGTTCCACAAGGACTGAGTTGGGAATCACTGGGCTAGACCACCTACATATTAATTCCTCAGGTCCCCTCCCTGGCCGCCTCAAAGTTGTAAAATTTATTGCCGACTTATGCCATGCCCCAAGTGGCCTATCCCTCTGGACCTAGCTGTATGTTGTTGTGGTTCAGGGGTTACTTAGTCTACCTTCTGGTCCCAACACATACATTGGGTGCTCTGTTGTCATCTGCTTTATTATAACCCAGTGGGGGTCCAATTTACCGCTGTTCCTCTGCCCAAAATTCTGGCAAAACACTATCTCCCCTGGAACCAATGATCCTGTCTTTGCTTGTCGAAAATGTTGCACCGGGTCTGTCTCCTGTACTTTGGATGCTTTTGCACCAGTCCCTGCTATGTCTCAATCCTGTGGGCCCTAAATCCAGATCAAGCAGCAGCTGTGCAAAGCAACACATAATGCAGGACCAGCTAAGTACTTCTATAGAGTATAAGCATTTTCCACTCGCCTTTCCAGCTCTATACCCCATCCAGAATATTCAGAAGTCCGAGCAAAACCTTATTGAAATGTTCTCAGGCTCCATTCCCATGTGGGTGGTATGGCATGGTCCTTCTTTTACACATTTTAGGCCACCCACTTTTGAAGATTTTTTTCCACATTCTCCCAGTAGACACAATTTTATAATGTACTTAATCTCTGGACTTGACATGACCTACGGTGTTATGGAAATGCATGATCACCTTCCATTTAATTTCTATGGTACCACCCCTAGGAGCTGATTAACCTTGTTGCCAGCTCTTGGAATTTCCTTACCAGGACTCCTCCATTCCACCCCAGTGATCCCCAGCCTTTCTCCTCTTGCCAAGGGGCTAAGTCTTGTTCCCCAAGAGCCTTCTCAAACTCCCCTGGAAGTACAGCTGCTTCAATTCTACTCCTCTCACTTCCACCTCCATAGGCATCCAAGAAAATGCATCAGGATTTTGACTGTCAGCAGCGGGTCTATTACAGACTTTGGAGTTAGCAAATTGAACTTCCCACCTGTATTACACCAGTCCTAGCTTAGTATTTTGGCGGTGCATTAGAAGCTGAGTATTAGTGAAGACCTTGAAGGTTGCCCCCTGTTGATAATATTTGAATTTTTCAGTGTTTCCGCACTTGAGAGCCTGTAGCTCCTGTTTCAGTGAACTATAGTTCTGAGCATTCTGCTCAGCTAGATCTATACTTCAGCTTGCATAGGCAATCACCCACTCATTTCTCTCTTGTATTTTTTGCCAGCATAGCTCCGAGATGACTGTACAGAGGTGTATGGGCAGTTCAAAATCAGAATTGAACAGCAAACACTTCTCCCGATGGAGCGCTAAAGCGATGAAAAGGGAAATCAAGCATCTCTCGCCGATGCTCCAAGTTGCAGAATACATAATCATATCAAACAAATAACAAGAAAATAATTTTTCTGGGAACCGACATACCTTTGCATCCAGTGCTGGAGCATGGCAGGAGCATTATATAGGCTAATAGGGATGCACACAAACTGGTAGAACCCCACAGGGATGGTTCAATGCAACATTTTCAAAGTTGAATACATGTAGCTCCCATTGCTATACCCACTAAATCCAGCATGGAATACTGCACTGTGCTGTATCAGGCTTCTCTATCTGGAAGAATGGGAATGTGTCCTTATGGATCACTACAGTACATTGATTTTGCAGAAACCAGCGCAAATCCTCCAACTACAATCTTCTTCACTATCACCACTAGAGCACCTCCGGGACTACTGCTCTCAGGATTACCCTCTTGTCCAGCATCCCTTGTGTAAGGGCTCATGACTCTGGGTAGAGACTTGCAGGGGCTAGCCTATACAGTAGCAGTCTCAGAGTAGCACTGGGAATTTGGTGGAGTAGTGCAGTAATTAGCCAGTAAGTGACCCCTGCCTTTGCCATCAGGAGATCCAACACCCTGGTCTGCTGTTCCATTATTAAGCCATTCCTCAGAAAGGACACTTAAAGTAGGGTAATTAGATGGTCAGCACTCACCTGCTGGATTCCCACTTTAACTACGTCCACCTATGTGTACCTTTGTACAATGTCCTTTGATTCCGAACCTTTTCAACATAATCTGCACAATTATTCTGCATAATCCTTATCAAGTGTTACTTATCTTGTTATTCTACAGGATACATAAGGATTACAGACATAGCTCTTTATATATGAAACTCTCGTCTATCACCATCAGTATCCTCCACCAGATTACAACCATCCATGTTGGTTGATTTGGACCCAGACTAGTGTCTCCAACTGGGCCAACATCTAACAAGGCGGAGAGCCAGGGAATTTAGCCACTCTGTTAAAACTCTTCTACAAATTCCCCACCTTCATCTGCCAACAGATTGTAAAGGTTTTTTTTTTCCTACATAACTCTTACCTTTAGTCTAATGGTTGATTTAAAGACTGACTAACCTGGGTGTGAGCCCTGGAAGAAAGGCTTTCCAACAATAACGAATCGCACTCATAACAAGAAGTACTTGAGTTACTTGTCATCTACAATAATGACCCCTTTACCAGGTCCCCCTCCAGCGTTCAGGACTGTTTACATAGGCTGCATAAGACTGATGAAGGTCATCCACTGCATTCAGAATCATCCATGTCAAATCATTAGGCTTTCATATCAGCACATCCTCAAAAAATATCAAAGTTAACAGTGCTAAAGAAAGTTACCTATGATCTATTGTCCAAAATACAGGAGATGTATCAACCCCTCACAGCCATCTTTTCTTTTGAATACCTGCCAACCATCACTGGGTGGGCCAGAGTATCAGTCTGTGTCTTACCATTGTATACCCCCTAAAAGCAGAAAGAGGTTTCAAAGCACCAAGAGAAAGGTTGACAGGAGGGGCAATGCTGTTGAATATAGCCAGATTCTCCACACTGGGCACAGATGGGGTAGTGCGGCTTGTCCCACCTTAATCCTTGATCCTGCCTGGGGCATGGCTGCTATTGGCTCACATTGAGTTCTCATGTGGTTTGTCTATCCATTGCCGGCTCATGTGAAGCTGTTGCCTTATCTCATTAACCAAGTTTACTGTCTTATTTGTGCCATCACCTTTGCTCTTAAAGCCTCTTAGCTTTCTCACTAATTTCCCTCTGCAGCCTCTGGCGGCCTAAACGCTGCTCTGAGTGGTTCCACCCCCTCTAGCTATATGCCACGACTTCATTACAAAGAGCTGTGAATGTCTTCCTTGGATCCTGGTACAACAGTCTCTGTAGTTCAGCTAGGCCGAGGTCAGGGTTTAACCCCAGGACCAACTCTGCACAGAGTATCACTCCCTCTCCCTCTGTTGGGCGTCTCCGCTTTGCCACCTAGAAAGTTATTCACAGAACCTGGAAATAAAGGCCCCCACCTCCTCATTAGCTAACTGCCTACATGTAAAAAAGTGTGACCGTGTGCCTCTGCTACGAGCTCCGCAAACAATCCACGCACAGCACTTAATATTGTCTTGGATATATTTCTGTCTCTTGTAGTAGGGCAGCCTCACACAATGCTAGTCCATGCACTCAACACAAAATCTTCTTGCCTGGGCTCTAACTTCTGGGCTGTGCTACACTACTGTACCCTAATATATATTTCATTCTGGATGTGCCAATCACAGAAATCCAACTGGTCCTTCTTTTCAGTGCAATTAGGCACTTATTTTTTCTGGCGATTACACTCACAGACATGTGCCTCTGGGTCTGTGCTCCTGGCACAGAGGATTGTAAAGTTGAGATGGTATGTAGTATGCCACAACTCTGAGGAGACCACTTCAGATTTAGGCACTTCATAATTGTGTGATTACTTTGACTTGGATCTGCTCCCCGTGCCATACATTTGCTTTCAATTTATGAAGCTATTTTGCCATAATGTGTCACTGTTTGGTTCTCTGTTAAATTAAAATAACTGGAAACACTGAGAGCATTTTGGCTAAAAAGGAGAAATGTATGATGTACAATAAAAAACTTGATAAATTAAATAAATGGCTTAAATTGCTCTTACAACACATTGTAAAAATTGGTCTAGTTTTACATTTAGGATTTGCTATAATTTATTTAGTGTGTTCTGTAGTTTTAATATACACATTCTTTTTCTAAATCAAGACAAGAGTCAGAATGCCCAAAACAGTTCAATATGCTGCTTCAATTATAAAACAAATTCCGTTCCATGTTTAAAGCCACTGTTAGCTGAAGAATTGACAAGACATGACCAAACACTATGAAAGGGAAAAAAAATCTTGAAACACCAAAGTGTGAGCCAGGTCCGTTGAAATCCATTTTTATTTTTATATTTATTTTTGCATTGTATATAAAAATAACAAAACAATTCAGCTCGTAATTGTACATTCCAAATACAGAAATGTACAAATGTTGCATCATATGTGTTGTATCTTCCAGTCCTGGTGGAATACATTTTTTCTGGGTGAAGAAGATAATTCCCAAATATGAATTGTATTTCCCACGTGCCTCTAATCAAGACATTATATTAGCCGGAGAAACTCTCCTGCCCCCTAACATCTTTCCCCCTCCCCTTTCAAAAAGGAAATGCAAAAAACAGGAAGTCTTCTACCTGTCCAGCAGAGGGCACTGATGAGTAAACTGGGTTGAGAGCCCAGTGTACATGCAAATTTATTGTGACAGGGATTCTGAAGTGTTGTCAGGATAGAATCTCACAATAATAATAAAAGTAGAGAGTCTTTTTGAGTCAGATCTTACCTGCAAGGTGATGACACCATGCCACTCACCAACAGGGCTGGCAACTCTAATTAGAATTTGCAAAACAAATGCAAATAGATGGACTATATTTATCAAATATTAATTAGTGTTGTATTTTTTATGTAACATTGAATGAATTATGCTATTTATATCAAATTCAATGAAGGAGTGCCAACTGAGTTTGTGATATATTTATATAAGTGATAAATTATGCTCTCAGGATGTGAGAGTCTGGCTTAATTACCACTTTGATCCAACACATGCTTTAGATGTTGCAACATGTGACTCTGCCCTCAACGAACTTTAGCAATTATTCATTAACACAAATGCAACAAAACAAATGTGAAGTAAAAATGGCTTGACAGTTTTAAAGTAACAATTTGAATCTTACTCATTTGATGTTTGACCAGAAAATGTGTTGAATCTTGTAAATAAAACCAAACCAAAAGACCTTATATTTATATATAAAGTTTCCTTACAAATTGTATTAAGGTTGGCTTAGTCGTTGTATATTTCTGCAAAATGTAGCCGCAGTCAGCAGCATCTCACCCAGATTGTAGATGCTTGGTATAGCCTGCATAGAGTATTAATAGAAGAGAGATGCAGGACAGCATGACTGTAGCTAAGTACTGGTATGTGTTTGCCTAAATCATTTCAAACTCAACCCAGTAGTGTCACGCTGCCATTCCAGGGTGTTCAATGGTGATTCACACCCAGTGTGACAGCTTCATCGAAATGCTGCACCCAGTGGTCTGTTGTGTGAAAAAACTGATAATCCACCGCCTTGCAAGGAGTCTGCGGTGTAAGCAAGTTGCAGGTTTTTGGGTCCAATCTGTCCCTTCGGCATTGAATAGATTAAGAGTGTGTTTCATACTATTCTGTAAAGAAATATTAATAAATAGATAGTAAATACAGGGATCTCTCATTATGTATATTTGCTTCACAAAGGCTGCCCATTAGGTGAAAACTCATAAGCAAAATTCTCCATTATTTCACATGTCATATGTTTAATTGGTTCCCAAGGTCAAATATTTTCCCCCAAACACCAAAAGTTTGATTAGTAGCTTAGGGTGCAAATGCAACAATGCAGTCTCATAATATTAGTCTCAGCGTCAGTTTGCCACTGAAACGAAGAACACACTTAGAGTCAGGAGAGAGTCATAGTGCGGAAAAAGTGCTCAGATTTAGCTGGGAAATACTGCATCACTGAAATGAAAATAAATCACCACAAAAGACGCCAGAGGAATGAGAGATACGGATGAATGATGAAGTCATTCAGAGAGACCGTAACGATTCACCCTTGTCGCCAGTCATCTGGCATCACCTGAATGAATCACGGCACATTTCTTCAGAAGGAAGAAGCTCACGGGAGGCGGAATTGGCTTTTTTTTTTTTTTGAGAAGGTATCAGTTTGTAAAACTTGTATAAATGACCTGGCTCATCCAGACACAAAGAGAAGCCGGATAAACGACAATAACACAACAAGTATAAAATACTAAAGTAAAAGCAGTATTCCCTAGTTTACTGAATACATTTGTCATTTTATATAATATTGTGATGACTGGCAGACCAAGGCATCGCGGGAAAGACAACGAATGACAAGGAAGCTTATTCAGGGCAGAACAACACCCTTTATTGCAGTTCTTAACAGGGCTATAACTGGCACCCAACAAGCACCGAACCCAAATACAACAGTGGAAACACAAGCTGGTCAGATGCTAAACTTTAAGGCACACAAACGGTGGGAGATTTATACAAGCTAAGGACACTCGAGGATCGGACAGGGTACACATAAGACGTGGGAAAACATACACGCCACAATCGGGAAACAGTCTTAATCATAACTACTACAACAACTACAGTACAATGACATACACGGTGCTATTTACATGCACTCACGAGGCATTCTGGGACATGCAGACCTCACCGGCACTACGATATTTTACATGGCAATGAAGTTCACGTCTTGTTCCCTTGTAAGCCAGAAAAAAATCAGGATTTATTTTTATTATGCAGTTCTTTATGTCTCAATATGCCAAACATTACAACCAGATTTTGAAATATTTAGAAGCAACATTTAGAGACAAAAATATCAATTCCTCCAAATTAAACTGCATTGGTGAGATGGGGTCTGCACTTTCTTTTCATCATTTCAGTTAAATAAAATAATCAAGCAATTGTCTGCTGTATTTATTTTCCAATCATTTAACCTAACATTTTTTTTGTTTTTGCTAGATAAGAGGCAACGAAAAGACTAAGAGACAGAATGCAGAACGCAGCTTATTAGATCTAGCTCCAGATTTCCATTTTTTTAGAAATTAAAGAAAACAAGCATATTTCATAATCTCTATGAGCTTGTTTAATATTAGCAAGATAATTGGTTATTATATATAGTTATTTCAATTAAATATCTAACGTATATTATTCAGGACAAGGTCAAGAGAATATGGAAAAATATAAAATATATATGAATAAATAATTTTCTTAACAAAAATGCATTCCACTTTGAGTTGACTCCGCATTTTTGTTATTTTTTTAAATCTATTTTAAATAGCTCAGCACTGCTTTCAACCCTGGTGCACTGGCAGTGCAGGTGACACAAAGGCCAGAGTATCTGAAATCAGTGTGAAACTCAGTCACCTCTCCCATCTTACCGTTTCTATGCCAGTTGGCTGTTCTTTGAAGAACTCTCCTCTTCTGGGACAGGCTGAAACACTATCTGTTTTCTCTTCTATTTTACAGTGGACAGCACCTTTAAGAACTGAAGATCAGGTAGAATTATCTTCTACAGCACTACGCGAATAAACCAATACTTAATTTTGATCCAGTTTTATAGGCACCAACAATACAGTGTACTATCAAAATAACATTGGTTATGACATCATACCTGACATTGGGTATCACGTTTTATCGCCAATTTTAAACAATAGTTACCTGCTTAGATTATGCTTAAATAAATGCGATATAAAAATAAATCATTTATCTTTGCTTGGTCACAGTGAGCCTGGCACATGTCCCGGGAATCTCACAGCATGAGGTAGTGAAACTCCCCGAACAGAATGCCGTTCCATTGCAGAGAACAAACACACTTTAAATGAGAAACAAATACTAAAAACAAAAAATCAAAGAAAATAGTACATAATCTATCCAGTTACCTATCCTCCATACCATTACAGTGCTATCCAGTACAGGGTTACAGTGAAACAGTACATAATGCCAATTACAGTATAAGTGTTCAAAGTGTTGCAGTATCTGGGATGTAATGTAGACCTGAGAATTTTTTTTTGGCTTTTGGTAACTATGTACTTTATCTAAGAGAGACTCACCCCAAGGGGCAGCAATTATGTAGGTTTGTAATTAACAGTCCCTGTCCAAAATATTAATAACAGTAACAATAATATTCAGCATTAATCTTGATTATGAGTTATTTATCCTCTGACTCCAGTTCGGAACAAGAAAAACCAACACAAGCATTTATTAATAAGACAAAGACATACAGAAGTTTGGAGAACTGTGATACATGAAATCTAACACCAAATGGAACAAGAGTGGAATTGTGCGAATGATAAAGTATGAAAAGTGACAGAAAAGGAAACGCGTAGAAAGCTAACGTAAATCATCAAGGTAATTAGGTTAAACCATTGCTTTTCTGAAGAGGGGGAGGAGCTTGGTTGGCTTGCAGTGCTCCTTTGTTTGAGTGGTATAACCTTTGCAGATCCAGTGCAGTGTGGGCTTGGAGGACGGTGAGGGCGTTTTGGCCTGAAACACTGGATAATCTGTGTGGGCACCATGGCAGATGTCCTTGGATATCCAGAGCGATTCCGCAAGGGTCTGGGTGAATCCAGCTTGAGAGGAGAGTCAATCATGCTGTGTTACTGAACATTGTACATTCTACTGTGAATCACGGCCAAGGCCATTACTGCAGTGGCGGTTAGACGAATAGAGGGTTGCTGTAATGGGGGCACAACCTCTTAGCTACAACAACCTAAGAAGTGGGGTTTGAAAGAAGAGGCCAAGCCCTTCTCCTTAAGTCAACCCCCCAAATGTCAACCTGTACTCAAACAGCTTGAGTTGTTCTTTGGAAGAACTATTTTGACTGGTAGAGTCCTGAGAAAGGCAAAAATATACACTTCTCCTGCTACTACTGTACATATTTATACATATAAACATTTTTACTGCTCTTCATTTAAATGACAACCCCTCCAAAATAAATATATTTCAGCAAACCTGGAACAACAGGGTTTTACTTAACAGCAGTTTTATTGGGAATCAGATGGGAAACCAATTCAAACCAGCCAACAGGGCAAACACCAAAAAGAAAAGTTTTCCTTCCTTTAATTCCTTCAATTACAAAAATTACAAAATATTATTAACAAGAAGAATTATAATTATAAAAATAATTCCACAAACCAGCTGTGCGACAATACAACACATACAGTGCATAAGAACCTCTCACTAGAGTTGAGGAAAAGATTAATTGGAGTTTCCTTTGCTCTGAAGATCTTGAGCACAAGGCAGCAGTCAACTAATTTAAAAGCTGATTACAGAGCAAAACTATGGAGATCTGTAGAACATAGATATTAGTGTTTCAGGGAATTTTCAGGGTTTTACTTTACTGATTAAAATTCCAGAAGGACCAGTGCTTATCTAGGTATATAACTTGATTTGTTGTAGTGAGAACTTAGATGTATAAAATTCTGCTGGCTTCATTTAACCAAAAAGATACTTAAGGACCCTCTATACTTTTTTCACTATTTTCTGTACTACTCCTCAGGTGATGGCCACAGTCTGTTCTGCATGTCGATCTGGTTGCTGTGCCTGCAACCAGGAGGTCACTGATTCTAACCCCAGGGTGGACAGAGTGGATTTATCGTTGGGACCTGGATCAAGGCCCTTGACCCCAACTGCCTCAGGGACTGATGCTGATCTGGGATAATTCCAATATTTATTGTTTATTTATTTGTGGGTGTTATGGTACAGCATTATAGTATGGTAAGCATATTATAATTAATAATTTTTTCTATGCTGTTTGTCTCCTGACATATTCCAGTTTGCAGTACTTGCCAGTGAATTCTGTCTGCACTGTGCCTAGTGTTTACTGGTGCTCTGTGTGGTAAGCAGCAGCTGCAGGGCTTTGAGCCACACGAGCCAAGCTTCTGTCTTTCGCTTCCATTTCCCCTGCCTCTGAATCAAAGGGATTGAGCCTTTTGTAGCAATGACGTCAAAATAGGGCACCGATCGCGGCCCCTTGGATCTGAGGTATGAAAATGACACATCTGCCGATCGCTTGAAAAGGGATAGAAAGGGACAGAAAGAACCAATAAGGCTCAAGGTTTTTGTTTTGCTTTTGGTGTCAGTTTTAAGGTCACCTGCAGGGGAAGAAAGGGCCTTGCTGTCATTCCATGGCATGTGGCAGCTTTTGGATTGCTCTCCATTTTTACCTTTATAGAAATAGAAACTCCTTTTAAAAGGGTCAGGGAGGACAAATGCAAAAGAGTGAAAACAACTCAATGGAGGAAAAACAAAACAAGGTGAAATGAATGGCATAGTCTAACACTTATCTGCATAATAAATGGAGCATATGTTAAACCAAAGCCTTTTACAGCACTCACAGATTTAGTCCTGATTCAATGGCCTCTAACCTGTTTAAAGTAATGCCTTTTTTCATGTAGCATATAAATTAGAGTTGTCATTGAGTTCCTATATGGTACAGTCTTCAGAAATAGACCAAAACAAACTGCATGATCCATTAAATTCAGGACCACTGGTTTGTTGTTTTTTAGTTCTGTGTTTTGTTTGTCTTGAGTTATTAACTCCTTAAGAATGTATGGTAATGTTGTGTGTGTAGGAATGTAAGCTTGAAGGGGACAGCCATACTTTGCATACATTTAGAAATAATTTTTTTTGTGCCAACCAGTAATACCCCCTGCAAATAAAGTAATGTCATGCCGGAAGTCTGTCGCAGACTCCTTTGCCTTGCTGATGTCGAGTTGCACGTAGTCCTTTGTACTCTGGCTCATCTCCATTGCTGACATATCCTACAATGAAGGAGTCATCCAAGAAGTTCTGCAGATGGCAGGAGTTGGTGTTGTACTGGAAGTCCGATGCGACCAGGGCACAAAACTTTGGGACAACACATACCACAAACTGAAACTTCTTATAATACAGTTCCTTGCAATAGTATTGAACAGAACAACCCTTAAAATGATCTATTTTGCCTGAATTACAAATGATAGATATACATCCTTTACCATTTTAAACTCATAGTGTCTCACAGTACATTTTCAAAGTCAAAATCAACCCCAGTGCTATGGAAGCTCTAAATGAAAGAGGAAAAAGACAGATGGGATCCGCTGCCTTGCCGTGGCCGATGACAATATAAGGCCTCTATCTGTAACGATTTACTGTGAGACACAATGAGCTCGGAATAAAAATACTGACAGGAAGAATCTTTATATGTGTCATTTGTAATTCAGGTAAATCTGATCATTTTACGGGGGTTCGGTGCTTTTGCAAGGTACTTTACATATGCTTACAGTATGTTTTGCTGTGAAAGTCATTAATAAAAATATTTGACCAAAAAATTGTATCTACCTAAAAAAGATTTCAGGTTCATATGCATATTCAGAAATCTGTTCTCCTAGGTAAATTTAACATTGTTTAGTAATCTTCTGGGAGAATGATTCCTCCAAACAAAAAATAGCTTAACGTATCAGGGCTTTCCTAGTACTGGGAGACCTATATCGCCTTTTTTTTATGAGATTATGTAATTTTATGCCTTATTTGAACTAAATTGGGGGAAAAATATGCATGCACCAAAAACTACACTTATTTTTTACATTTTGGATCAATAACATGATTCCATTTTCTACTGTTAGCTTTATTTGTCAATTGAATTGAGTGGCCATCGTTGATGTTGATTTTCTGTGTTTGTGGATCATTTTGGAGATTTTGTGCACTAAATAGCTCCTGGTGGTGTATGTGCACTGATCTGAAGAAGTGACTCGCATATGCAAAGGGCAAGAAATTGTGCTGGGGGACATTTGTTGCTCTACGTTTGGTTAATTATGTTTATTATTTAATTATTAGCTTTGGGGAGACACACTGTGGAATACTTGCAATACAAGTATTACAAAAGTAGAAATAAATATTAGTACTACAACATAAATGCCTTCTAGAAGTAAAGTGGCATTATGCTCTGCCCCCCAGTCCACAATAGGCTTGTCCTGCTAATATGTTCACATAAAGGCTGGTCATTGAAGTCCTGTAGTCCCTGTTTGTCCAAGAAGAATTAAATGATGGCACCTGTTTGCTTGTTTGTCCCACTATAACAGATGGTCTTCCTAGTATATAAGTATAATAGTACAATAGATTGCTAATCAATTTGGACATTGGTTCTTTTGCAAAGATAAACTCTCACACCAGCTTTAATGTCTTATGCATCTCCATACCTTTATCCAGGAGATTCTCCTGTTTAAAGTAATGCCTTTTAACCTTTACTTTTTAAAAGCCCTGTATATATTTATGCTATAAAACCTAAGCTGCAGCAGCTCCTAGCTGAGCACAACAATAAATCAGATCCAAAACATCCACCTATTTTCTGGAACCAGTTGTTCTATGCAGGGCTACAGGGGTCCAGCGCCTATGGGCATAAGGCCGGGACCAACCCAGGATGGGGTGCTAGCCAATCACAAGGCACACTCACACCTACGGGCAATGTGGTAACACCAATCAACCTCAACATGTTTTTGAGTGGGGGGGAAAACCAGAGTAGCTGGAGGAAACCCCACGACAGCACAGAGATAACAAACTCCAAACATGTCGGAGCCATGGCGGAGACTCTAACCCGGGCCCTAGAGGTATGAGGCCACAATACTAACCGCTGCACTACCGCGCCACCCAGGTCAATGCGAAGCTAGAAATTACTCCATTATCCCACACAAATATACAAATTATCCCATACAAATGTCCTTGGGCATAGATGTCTGCATTGTTCATGTGGACAATTAAATAATTGCCTAGCTGGATTTAATCAAATAATAATTATCAATAACTGTTGCAGAGGAGGAAAACGAAACCACTGGACATTTAGACACTTTTACGCAACACAGCAGATTTGCATGATTTAAAAAAAATCGCATCAGAACATCTTCCGCACCCGTTCTCCTCCATTCCCTTGGTGCCCCGGTTCTTTCAGTTTCCTTTTCACACCTTTCGCTCTTTGCTTCAGTGTTAAGAGTGACTCAGAGAGCTCTGTAGGTTTTTGGAATCAGTGTGTTACCGGTAACACTTTTTAGAGAAGCACATTGACTTCTGTGTAGCCACCTTTGCCTCTATCACACTGTTTGACTTTCCGGCCCATAACCACCCTACACATACTGCGTCAGTTTTCTTAAAGCTCAGTTGAAACTATGAAAAACATTTGAAGCCTGAAACACTGTAACATTAATGGACCATAATTATTCTCCCTGTACAAGACAAAAGACAGACTGATGAATGTACTTGCAAAGAGTCTGATGTACATAGTAGTGGTCACTGAATGGATTGAAGTGGCATTATTACTGCATCATTTCTGAGGATTTGGATTCTGATGAAACTTAGCAGTATCTAAAAACCATTCTGACATGGCCACGTTTTATACACAGTTTTGACTGTTATTGCTTTTGTCTTACATCTTACCTAAGATTAAATACTCAAATGATGGTTTGTATTATGGAAGCAGAAGAATGCATTTGGATACAATATGTTTTTGAAGAAGTAGAAAAGCAGGGACATTAATTTCAGAAGAGTTCAAAAGCATTTAGATGGATGATGGGGTGTATCATAAAAAAGCAATGAAAAAGTAATTACAGTGAGAAGAAATGAACAAGGCACATGGCACATGACCTGTTGACTTATGGGTCATATTAAAAACACAGCTTTTAAGGAGAAACACTTTACTAAAACCATTCAAGATGCATTTGTTATCATTTAACAGTGATTTCTCTGTAAATGTAATCTATACTCTTGTTGATTTAACATCGATTTTCTAATTGTGCCAATTTTGATGTAATGCATGATAAAAATGGATCGTTACTGCCAATTTGTGCAAGTCCTCGCAATTAATTTCCCATCTTCTGAATGGCATTTCACCCCCCAAGCTTGTTTATGATGTAACTGCAACTCTTTAAGATAACAAATTTAGTGAGAATGAATGTTGCCGTTGAGCTAATGCTGAACTGGCCTGAATTTACGTTTATTTGATAATAAACCCATCATAAGGAAAACCCAATGTGAGGCTTATAGAGAACCCTGTCAAATCTGCATCTTTTTATATCCATCCTTAAATTTGTTCATGTTACTATGAAGAAGTACAAAAGTTGTCCATTGTAACATTTTAATACACTTTACCCACCTCCATTGCCCATAGTGTACGACTGTGTGCATGTGACCTGCAGTGGAGTGGCATCCCATCCTCTATGCCTGCACACCACAATTTTTATACTGGATCAACAGATGGATAGATGAATGGATGGATGGATGGATGGATGAATAGATGCTCTAGGGTTTATACCAAAGTCAGATAATAATGGAGCTGGTATATTTACAGCAAATATAT
>JAODKE010000007.1:2453257-2466788 GCA_026779605.1 Mormyrus hasselquistii | reverse complement strand
TGTGTGTGTGTGTGTGTGTGTGTGTGTGTGTGTGTGTGTGTGTGTGCGTACACGTGTGCACTATTACGTGTGCATGATAGTGCAAAGGAGAGTTTCTGTATGAATGAGAGCTGGGCATCACATACACACAATCACCTGCCACCACTGAAGTATCCTGTTTGTCTCCATCCTTCACTTGCTCTCTCGCTCACTCACGCTGCCTGATTTATAAGCGAGGCAATAAAAAAAAAATATCAGCTCCCAGGGGTGTGTAAGACAAGCTTACTTCTCCTGCGTTGAAAAAGGTACATGCATAATAATCACTCAGTGACGTGCTAGGGATTAGCAACGTGCTCTAGCAGCACAACTTGTGCAAAATTATTCATAAGACCGAGGCACAGGAAGCCACAGAAACGCTCTTGTTTCTGTGGACACGATTTAAAAATTCAGCTGGTCTGAATCCAGGAGCTGGGTTATTAAATTCCCATTTTCTTTTAGATCAATCTTCTGTCACATAATTTGCTTATTATTATTATGGCTGTTTCTCTCTTTTTCTTTAGATTTAAATAACGTGTTTACAATATGTAATGTCTTGTTTGTTCTTTAGGCCAATGTGTCATAAATGTTTATGACCAGAAGTAAGTTCCGGCTCTTCAATAGAAAACTATAAAAAAAATTGAATTGTACTTTAAGTGCTGGTTCAGTTTCAGAACATATTCACTAAACGCACTCACTGGTCAGTTTAATGTAAACAGCCTGTTCCTCCAAACAGTGAATCATGAGGCTCCAAATGAACACGCAGACAGGGTCGAGGCGTTCTCTATGTACTCTCGTACTAAAAACACTTCATCTAAATGATTTTGAATGTGGTGCCATTATCGGTGCCATTCATGGTGGTTCCAGCATATCAGAAATAGCCAGCCGTCTGGGTGCCTCAAAATACTACAGCATCTACAGTTTACAGAGAAAGGTGTGATGAACAAAAATCTTCTTCTTAAATCTTCTGCTCTAATTTACCCTTGACATGGTTCTACAGTAGATAGAACCAGGAGACCTACCTGGTATTACTGTAGCTACATGCATCTAATAAAGCGGGAATAGTGCACATGAAGTCACAGCATGGCTGTAAGAGCATCTTGCTCGTATCTGCATGAACCAACGGGGCTCAGCATTGCTGCACGGTAAATTTCCGTGGCAGGCAACTAATTACGCCATCTACTTGCAAGCCCTGTTCAGACCTTGAGGAGATAGACAGGAGGAAGAGGATCCAATTGGGTGGAAAGCCAAGCATCCTGCCTTATTTTGAATACGTCGTTCTGTTTTCTTTTGTTGTCAATAAAGTGTTTCATGCTGAGGCCCTCCTGCCTCTCATGAGTATCTCATCCCGCCACACTATATACTTTCATTTCATTCTCGCAGTATGTTTTTTATTTTTGAGCATGAGTAATTATAGTGTGCAAACAAGGGACTCTTGCAAGCAATTCCAAGTGATGCTCAGAGATCCGGGACATAGTAATCAACACCAATAGAGACCGCTTAATGGCACAATGCGTTGATTTGTTGTGATGTGCAAGAAGTTTGAGTCTGGCGCTCTCTTGGAGAAAACCAGCTCTGTTTTTTTTTTTTCTTCCTTTGACAAAGCACAGTTGTAGGATGACTGCAGCTTTCTTTAAGTCCCAGTTTGGGCTGCCTCTGCAAAGAAGATATGTCAGAGGCAGACTGAAAACCATGACTGAAAATTAGATGAAGGATGTAATTGTGGGAAACAGTTTGTAATGGTACAATTTAAGAATGAAATCCGTGCACTTTCAATAAACTCTCTTGTGAATTCGTAAAAAACACATGAACATGCATGTGTCATGCTTAGATGGCCATCGTGACCTTGCAGATACCGTCATATTTCTCACGAGTATTCACTGAATCATGAGGACGGCTTGTTTCCTGTTATCCTTTTACTTGTTCCTTTTCTGGGTGAGCAATTGCTTTTCTTACTAGTTTTTGTTAATATTCCCATTCTGCTTGTTATATTTTGAGACATTTTTCAGCAGAACATTCCATTCTAAAGGGTAGGCGCCGTGTGGCTTGGCGAGTTGAAAAGTTGTACTTATGTTCGCAACGTCGCCAGTTTGAATCCCAGGTTGAGTAAACTGATTTAATTATCGAGCCCTTAAGCAAGGCCCTTAACCCAAACTGCTCCAACAACAGTACAACCCAGCCTTCTCGAAATGTATGTAATTTTGGATAAAATTATCTGCTACATAAATGGAATGTACAGTGCCAGTAAAAAGTCTGGACAAACCTAATGAAAATCATTTCAGATGATGACCCTACAGAGCTGGTTTTGGATAAGTTGGATCGAAGAGCAAGGGCAAGATAGTCAGCCTGTGCCCCTAACTTGTGGAAACTTCTTCAGGACTGTTGTAGAAGCATTCCAGAAGCTGGCTGAAAGATTGCCAAGAGTCAGCAATGCTGTCGTTGAAGCAAAAGAGAGCTGTTTTGAAGAGTGTAAAACTTGAGCAAATTCTGAGATGTTCTGACACTTCTCTTTGTCGTTGCAATTTTTGAAATGGATTACTTGTCTTGAGGCATTTATTATAAGGTGAAAAAACATAGATAAATAGCGACAAATGCACTAAACGCAGGTGTGTCCAGACGGTACTGGTATTGTAAATGAAACAAGCCAGTGCCTGTTTCTTCTCAGACAAGCTCAAAGGATTGGTTCTGATGGTTGACATGGGATCTCATTTGACACAGATTAAACCGTCTTGTGGCATAAAGTAAAGCACAGATAAGTAAGAGGTGGGGTGCAGAGAAGGCAGGTCACCTTATTATTGCCGTGAAAGTTTCTTGCTAAGGATCTCATGTGATATAATACCCATTATATGCGGCTAAACGGGCCATTAGTGTGACAATTCTGGGGGATTGGAGCTAGAAAAAAAGAAAGGTACTAGCAGCTATGGTTATGCCCGCGAATGGGCAAACACTGCAGAGATTGTGGCAAGTGCTTCCTTCCATGGCCAGAGGCGGCAGCCCTTACTCCCTTCAGCACAAGCACAAGCAGCTCTGAGCCACTGCTCAGAGCCGGTTACCACCAGGTAACAGGAGGCTGCAGGATGCTAACTGAGCCTCAGTAATAATAGCACTCCATTAAGTTGCTTTGATGGTGCTTCAATCCAATAGTCCTTTAATATTTTTGCGTGTTTGTTTTGTTAAGTGTCAGATTTATCACTTTTTCTCAAGGATATAAAGACAGGGTCCTATCTGAGGTTTGAACCAGTTGCTTAATGACTATACTACTAAAACAACAATACGAGCTTAATTGCTATACTATCTTTTTGTGATGCTGCCATTTGTTGCATTATTTCTAAAATAAAAATGGCCAGACCTACCTGAAGGCGTAACAATGTATACGGTATATGAACTAATAATTAATTTACTGTCTGTCTGTATATATGCTACATTCTGTGGTTATATGCTACATTCTGTGGTTATGAATTAAAAGTGAGATATTGATCTGCAATATTCAAAATAACCATGACATATTTAGTATTCAGGTAAATGTAATTTTAGTTCAGCTTAAAGTAACATAATTAATATCAAAAAGAACACAACACCCCTCCCTCCACAGCAGACAGGAGAAAAACGGTAAAATAATGCTGGAGACGATGAGTCATCACTGCAGACACGCTCACATGCTGCTGTGGCATGCATTAATCACTCCCACAAGACCTGAAGACTTCCACTGCAGACCCAACTGTCAGGTAAGGGTGGACACAGGTCTAAATGTTCTCCTCATATTGTGCGAATTTTCTCTTGGAATTCCATTGTCCTTCTATATTTAAATAGTACACATACATTTGCATATCTAAATTTCCAATTGTGTGGAGGGCGTGTGTCCTGTGACGGTATGTTATCCGGTCAGTATGTTCCCCTATCTTGTGCCCCATGTCCTCTGGAACTGACCCCAGGAACTGACACCACAGAGAGTTAAAAAATTTCAGCGAAATCCGGCTGCATTTTGAAAGGAGGTCTGTGCATCTGCTCAGCACGGAGGCTGCATGATCCTAGACTGAACCCAATTCATGCACTGGTTTGTCTTAAAAACATATTTTTTATGAGTGTGAGTGCAAATTTCAGAAATCAAAAAAAAAAGTGGTACAGTGACTCATGTCATTTCAAGATGGAAACAGAAACAGTGGAAGAGGACGATCAAGCAACCCTTGAGACTGTGTCTCAGAGACAGGAGACTTGAAAGCACGGAGACCATAGGCTCTGTGTTGTGTAAGAGTATGACTCATGCGGCTGTTTGGATCTTAAAAGACGCAAAGCACGTCTCATTGGTTCCCTTTGAAAAGCTCTCACCCAGGAAGGCGCTTGAGGTGCGTAGCGGGCGCTCTCTGGAGGAGCCGAGTGCGTCACTCCAGTGCTTCGTGGTCTAAGAGCCTAAATAATAAAAAATAATAACCTACCAACTCCAACAAACTATTCAGTTCCTCATCAACTATATCAATGCGCACATTTCCCATGAGCATATTTCAAATGATATTTAGGGCACTTCTCTATAATTATGCTCTATATCCAGTGTCAAGTGTAGACTTCACCATCAAGAAGTCTGTCTCCATGTATATGGTAGTATTCACATTGCAGTCAGCATGACTGAGTTAATGCATAGTGTACACCATTTACATGCCTCTGTAATTTTATAGTATACACTTGTAGTATATACTTACATTCTAGTAATATATCTCTCACAAGAGTGGTATGGCAAAGCAGTGGGTAGTCTGTGTGTGAAGTTCGAATTTTCTGTATGGGTACTCCGATATTCTAAAAGCACATAACGAAGCAAATTTGTGCTTAAATTGTCCGTGCATGCACCCTGTGATGGAGGAGCATCTTGCATAGTGCTTTTTCGTACTTTGGTTTAGTTCCTGAAACTGCCTCCAGGCTTTTCGTGACCTTGAATTCAGTGAGCAAGTCAAAAGATCAACTATCTTCCCTTTATGTCCCATGTAAGCGCATGTATTTTATGCATGTAATAATACACACTTCTCTGTCAGCCACTCGCAGAGCTCAACATAGTATTCCAAACGTAGCTCCTACTTGAAAAATGCTAAACGCTGCAGGATGTTATAATTATTTGTTCTGTAATGTTTGTCTGGTATATTCTTCCACGGATTTATGAATAACTAACAGGCTGCTCCTTTAGAATGAGATGTGAATGAATGTATACTTATATATTTTAAATACATTTTATATTTACATGTGAATTGATCGTGTTTTTATGGACAACCATATAAAAACTACAAAGATATTTTCTGATATTCTCTGAAATGTATAACATTACATTTGCATAACCAAGGACAGGGTAACACTGAAGAAGACAAAGATTGAGTTTGGCACAAAGGAAACGACCTAATCGTGCAGGAAAGAACATGTAGGATACGCACAAGAAGAAGCAGAGTAACAAACCTTTGCTTCAGAAAACTGTTTGTCTCAGGACTTTAACACTCCCTGAAGCAGTTTTAACCTTTCTTCCAAAACTAATCAATAAGCCGACCTAAATATAGCCTACAGCCGTTGGTGTTCCATTGTCTGATTACTAATCCCATAACAAGTCGTTTCCCTAGACATTTAACAATATCTGCATAACCTCATTGTATATGCAGTTGCGGTGGACGGACACTGAAAGTGATACACAGGAATAATCCAAGACCAAAGTGATAGAGTCTTCTTAGCTTTAATATTCCTAAGGTCCTCATTGTTCAGATTTAACAATCAGGACTTCTGCCTGCTTGTTTTAAAATATGGCATAATTGCTTCATAACAGCAAGTGGTCCTACTCCTAAGGATACAGCTATACCAAAGCATTCTGTGATTGTAAACTCTACTAATCAAATTTCAGTTTAATTTGATTCAATTAAATTAATGAGACAGATCATGGAGTGTGTGGAGGAATTAGCATCAAAGGAGGTGGGGATGTATATTATTGACTTCAAACAAAAAATACTCATATAAATCACGTTTTTTAACACAATAACACAGTGTATTACTGGTCAAACTGGGCTGAAATAGTTGTCTTGCTTGTTATTTTCAGCAGTGTGCCGATGGTATCGGGCTGCATTGGTGAAACTGGAAGTATTAAACTAAGGGGGTGGACACTCATTGATTAGCAAGGTAATAATTACAGAGGAGGCGGAAGAAGAGGGATGGAAGAAGCAACTGGCCAATGTACTGTTCTGGGTTTGTCTATGGCGCTTCCTATAGTGCTGATCTATATTCCAAAAAGCATCCAGATCCAGCTGGACAGTGAGTCACACGCTAAACTGAGTGAACCCCGCTAATGCTTTTTGAGGCTGTCCAAGGCTGACGTCGAACTGATCTCGCCGTTATTTCATTTCTCCGAAGGCTGTGGCTGAGAAATAAAATTACGAAGCCTCTGAGTCACTTGATATGGCCTCAAGTCCTTAATAGTTTGACGCTTTTTGCAATCAATTGTTGCGGAAAGATTCCTTTTTGTTTGGGTTTTTCAAACTGTTCAGAACAAGACGGTTTTCGTGTTGGATTGTATCTATTGTAAAGTGTCCTTGAGTGCGAGAAAGGTGATATGTAAATAAAAACTAAAAATGGTTATTATTATTATTGTTGTTGCTGTTCTTACATGAAAACCCACACCGTAATGCTGCTGCAAATTGCTAATCAAAAGGTCTTGGAGAAAAACAATTTGATTCCTTAAACTAGATTCATTGTTTTTAGTGAAGTATGAATTATTCTATTTCAATTTAGCCCTAAACTGCATTATATGGAACATTATTTAGAAAGTGTTTCATCTGAGCCATCATTGTGTGTGTGTGTGTGTGTGTGTGTGTGAGCTGATGTACATTTTGTAAATAATAAGTTAGTATTTTTGAGGCAGCAGGTGGTACAGTGACTAAGTGTTGAACAAATACTGCATTGCTTTTTGTCTTTGAATAAGTGGTTTAACATTTCTTTAGACATTAACACTGTAGATCAGTGTATCCTCTCTTTTAATGGATTCCAACTCTATCAGAAATCACTGTGAAATCAGGTAAAGTATGTTTTTTTTCATTCTATCAGACCATTTTTTTCATACTTATTTTGACAAGGGCATTGATTTGGGTATGGATGGTAAAGACATCTACCAATATTGTGGGAGTATCATGTGTTCAGAGCTGATTTGGGTCCTACCAATGTTCAAATTAAACCTATGCCACTGCATTGTTACACCTGTGATGGAAAAACAGATTCAGCAGTTATACGCAAAGCAAGAGTTCAAACTGATCACCAGCATAACCAGTAAGGAGTGCTCCTCATCCTTCTCCTCTTACAGTAGCTTTAACACTCGATAGTGTGTCCCCTTGTCATTACTCACTCATACAGTAAATGAGCCTTGTTGAATTAATAAAGTACAACCATGGCAAAACAAAATGACAAAAAGTTCAACAACATAATGACAGTCATTCCGTGTGGTATAGTGGTCATTTACTTGCTATTATACTCACCACCAGTAGTAAATCATAGTCACAAGCCACCTGGCATAATAAAGACATCAAAAATGATGAACTGCGGCCTTTAAGAGGTTGTACTAAACCACTGATACGGAAACATTTTTTTCACAAAAGGAAAGTAATGTGTACAGGTTTGAAATGTGAAGTAATGCATTATATTGCTCACATGTCACGAAAGGAAATACCATAAGTAAGACAGGATACCGAAGAGTTCCCCACACTGGTTTTCCGACATCCCCAGGAGGAAAACCAGACACACTAGGCCACAGGACACTGGCAGCATGCACGAGACGCAAGGAATCCGACGTATTTCATCTTTTGAACAACTGCTTTTTCAGTCCGGCGGGTGAGTAAGACTAGTTCTCCTTGCATGGCGGTCACATGAAGGGACCAGACACCCTGCTGCAGCTCCTCCAAAAGGCCACAAAACAAGGGGAGCTTGTTGCCTTTTGGGGCGCCTGTTTCTGTCAAACCCAGACGATGACCGTCACATGACTAAACAACAGGACAGACATGCATAGTAAGGCTGAAAACAACAAGGACAATGAAAGGGCCAAAAAGCATGAACAATCAGCTCTTTTTAAAGTGTTCTTGATACCACTTGTGAAATATTTTGTTGATTGAAGGGATTGTTGTTGTGCAGTTTTGGTTGCTAGTAAAGTTTTATTGGATCATTCCTTTCCTTAGTGTCCTTTAACTTTGAAAAATCTAACCAGGGCCATTTTATAAGAGTGCAGGATTAAACTGGTAAAAAAATAAAGGGGATGTTTCATCAGAGGGGAGATATCACCATCTAGTGTTAAGGATTCCTCACTTCAAATGGTGTCCTGAGTAATGAGGCGGGGAAATATTCAGATGCTCCAACAGAAGATTTGAAATGAACAAAATAGTTCATGGAATTTTTTTTTGGTCTTTGTTAAAAAAAAAAAAAAAGATTCAAATTTTGATTACCCATCAGTAAGGTAGATGGATGTACCTTTTGAAACCACAGTAGCCATAAACCAACACTGTTTACAATGATTAACCAGCCAACCATTGTTAGTGTTAGTGTCTCTCTATCCCTCTCTCCTGTGTTAACATTACAAGACGTCTGTTCCATCTTCAGACCAACTGATTCTCACAAGATTTAACAGCTAAAATGTGAATTAATCAGTGTTTAATAGTTAAGATTAAAGGAATATACTGCATGTGGATATCATTATATGATTTGAAGATAATCTAATTAACCAGGTACAGAGATTAAGTCGCATAATAAGGCGGAAGCCCTCATTGTGATGGAGAAGTTAAATCGAGTGATCTCCTGCCGAGTTTCCATTCACTGACATTTTCGCTATTCAAGGCCGGTTTAAGGAAACAAAGAAATGCAGCGGAACAGACTGCAAACCCTTATTACATACAGCATTCAGCAAGGCTTCCTTTTCAAAATCTCTGTCAGTCTTCGTAAAAATTATTCTGTCCAAGGACTTCCCGACTCAAACAAAGAAAACAGCTAAGGAAAAGAAAACCGGGGGGGGCGGGGGGGTGACAAAAACGGAAAGAATAATACACTTCATCCCCAAAAAGTTCATTGTGATGACATGGCTTCTCTGGCATTGATATAAACATGTAGAAGGCAGTAGTTCAGTCATTTTTTTAAATCAGTATGCCTGTTTTAAACCATGAACACATGGTGAAGAGCTCTGAGTATGAATAAAACAGAGCTTAAAGTATGCTTCCTTATTTTATGTACATAAAGTAAGTAATTTTACTGAAGCACACGTTAACAAGGTTTTCAGATATCTGCATGTCCAACTGAAAAACATAACCAATCAATACTGAAATCCCTTTAAGCAGGTTGTGTTTATGTGCCTCACTCTTGGATTTGTCTGGTAAATGTTATTCGCTCTCTTGAGAATTTTAAATGGCTGAGGCTGGCACCACAACAAGGTTTGGAATTTTAAGGGCATCTCACACGGGACGGTGTATGGCTCTGTGGGTTAAGCCCTCTGTGCCTGAGACCAGAAGGTCACCAGTCTCAATCCCGCACTTGACAGAAGAGTCTCATTGCGGCTCATTCCGTGAAGAAGGCTTACAACCCCGAAACGTGCTCCGTTGGTGACGAATAAATGGTTGACAATGCACTATAAATGATATTTATCCCGATCCCTGGTCTGTGCTGTTCTGCCCTGTTTGTCATGGCCAGGAGTGCTGCTGTCGACTGCAACAATAGCAGACAAAGGGTCCTTTAGCAATCCCAAACAAACAAATACAGTTACCCAGAGAGGGTAGATGAAAGCATATCTCATTGAGAAGACCCTTCACAGTGCCAGAGTCTGTGGAAATCACTCATGATGAAAATACGATACTGACAAACTATCCAATAATAATAGTAATAATATGATGATGATGTTCCTACTTCCTGTACTTACCCATGAATACACCAAAATACTTTGTTCACAGCTTTTCCTCTACAGTTCTTGTACCCAGCCAGAAATTAAATTAAGCCTCCATACTTTTAGTCGCTTTCATTTGCTTCTGTTACCCACCACGCTTGAGAATCAATCCAGATTATTAACAATATCCTCATGAAGGACAGAGAACGGCTCACAACCATTTTGCTTTCAGTGTGCATGGGTCACAACCAGCAATATCTGTTTTGTCTTTATACCATATGCCTTTATTTCATTTTGTTTTTTGGCTTTCATATGACGTTATTTCACATCACTGTAAGTAATGTCCTCAATGTAGGTGCACCAACATGGCGGCAAATTGCATCCCTCCCAGTCGTCTGGGTAGCAACATTTTCTGCCTTCTTTTTCCCATCCGACAACAACTGCTTAAAGTGTTACCACATAATGCGTAATTCAACATTATGGTAAGATCATGGTACTGATATGGTAAGATATGCAAAAACGAAAAAATTCCTCGGTATCTGTGCAAATATTAATTAAAGTTCATTAATCGTTGCATAGGACTTGCATAGACTCCTATAGGAAACAATTAGTGGTTCGGCAGGGAACCATCTTTAATTCCTTTTCGAATGAAAGAGCTGGGCAGTGATGGTACAGGCAGCTCATGCATAAGCAAGCACCAAATGAAAACCATGCTTTCAGCTGGAAGTGGTAATAAAACTAAATGGACGTGGTGGGGACAGGAAAAATCATCCACTATAGTATGTAGGACAGCTTTGCGGCGCTTATTAATATTGCAGTCACCTCTTACAGCTACCATTTTCCCACCCACTCATCCATCCATCTTCCCCACCCCTTGTCCAGCATAGAGCACAAAGTTGGGGAGCCGGCTGGATTTTAATTTGTTTGTCTGTGTTTATTCGTTTGCTTGTCTGCTTGACTACAAAAGAAGCATTTCGGTGCAGGAACAGTTACCCATGCCTGTGATTATCTTCACATGTTTGTTCAAACCATCATAATATTGCGTTATATATAATTTGCTAAACAAACACGGCCTTGTTTTCTACTCTCTTTCCTGCTTGTCATTTTTTTGCATTACAATATTCATTTAAAATATTCAGAGCAGCATTGTATATCAGCTGCGAAAGTGACACATTGTTCTACAAAACATTTAAGAACGTTCTGTGTTTCTTGATAGTTTGATCACTATTAAGTGACTTTTGCTCAAGCGTGTGTAATGTTCATAGCAGCTAGAGGCAACACAACATACTGGTTGATTGAGTTCACTGTTTCCCTGAGAAACACCTGACGACTGATTGTAGTTAGGAAAAAATTAGCCGGAGTTTTCCATGTGATTGCTCTCGAAGCACTCGAAGACCATGGAGAATGAATGCCTGCAAGGTGTCAATGTCAGCTTGGGAAACGCTTTCTCCTGGCCAATGACCAGACCTTCTAAATCACAGTCTACATGTCTGAAGCCAAATGTGCCAAAGACAAAAAGGCAGTCCTGATGGACTAAAGTACGTTTAGGGCGAGCATGAGCCACAGTATAAATCATGCAATTAGGGATGGACCGATCTACTTTTTTTCAGTTCTGTTCTGATCCGATTCAAATACACAACGGCTCAGAACGATACAGTTTCCGATACAATAGCTATTTTCCTTTAATATTTTAACATAATAAATGTATAATATATATTTATATATTATTAATATTTTTCAAGTAGTAAATACAGATTTAAAAATCTTTAATTTGACTATTAGAAACATACATAACCGTTCCACCTCGTTTGTACATCATGTTTTAAGCGTTTATGAGGCATTTGCAATTCAAGATGAAGCCAAGAGATTATACGCAAGTGGCAAATGCTTTAAATGCCCCATAATTTTTCTCCGACTAGCAACAGGGTCACTTACACTTCGTTGCGATAGCAGCCGCTCGTGTATCACAAGCAATAGCAAGTGTGCATGCAAAACAGCCCAAGTTAGTGACTCCCAGATCATATTAATCTTATCCGATGTTCTTAGGCTCCTCCTACTGCAAAGAGCATGCGCAAGACGTCACAGCAGGCAGAAGTCACTGTATTCATAACCACTGCGAGGCAGCCGTAGCTTTTAGTATGAATGCCACAAAACTAAAAACAGAAAGAGCTATAGTGCGTTTGATTGTACAAATAGATTTAACACAAAATAGGAGATATCTTTTTAGAGACTGCAACAACTGAAATAACTGAGTAACGGACGTTGATCAGTCACGTATGGCCAATACCCAGTCCGTCAAGTAGGTCTGGATTGGCGCAGATCCCGATCCAAATATCAGATCGATGCATCTCTACAAACAATGACTGCACACAGATATGTGTCGTTGATTTAGACCCTTTGACAAACAGAATGTTTACCTTTACCTAAGGGCGTCAACCTATTGCATTCATACCTAAGATAAATTTGGTAAATCCATTTCACTTTAGCATGTAATTGAACTGTGGGGGGAAACGGGTGAACCTGGAAGAAAGCCCACAATGACCCGTGGAAGACATGTAAACTCCACACAAATAGCCATGGCGGATACTGAAAGTCTGGTCCCAGAGGTGTGAGGCAACAGTGCTAACCGCTGCATCACCGTGTTATCCTGTGACACTGCATTTTATAACCTTTTAATTTTGCATGTTGATTTTCCACAGTATGAATCATTACTTAAGTTTTATATACACAGGAATAGGAAAAAACTATTCACGTACGATACAGAGTACTTATGTAATTAAATGTGGCTGTGCATTTACATGGTTATAAACTTGGCATACATTATATGACTTTATTCGGGAAACTATGTGCTTCTACTGCAGGATCTGCGTTTATCTTCCGGCCTCTGTGCTGCTTGTCCCTCATCCAGAGCACATGCCACCCACCAAAGACTTAGCATACACCCTGTGTCCATTAGTTACGAAGGAAATTACATTTCAAATGCAGAATCGCAATGCTTCGTTATGTCAGCTTGTACATCTTGGTCAAAAGCTGAATGGAGTAGCCCATTAATCATTACTGGGTAAACTACTGGCTTTCCTCAAAATAAAACTCCAGTTATGTCTTATTTAACCTGTAATGTCCTTTTAAGTGTTATTAACAATTGATGAACAATATCGTAAATGTACTCAATAACTTACTTCATTACTTCATGTACATAGTCATAGGTAATTTGTTTACTTTAACATCTATGTATCCATCCATCCAACAGAAATCCATCTTCCAAGTACTTAATCTGCACTGTGCTACAGGGGAGTCCCAGGTGGCACATCTTTTTTTTTCGGAATGTGGCCAGAGACCGGAGTAGCCACAGGATATTAGCACAACATAACACCCGTATGCAAACTCCACACACAGAGTGCAGGTAAGATTCGAACCCAGTCATGGAGGTGTGAGGTCACCATGTTGCATATTAGCCGGGGGAGGGGGGGGTATTTTTTAAAATGCCAGCAGTCTTATCCTAGACTATTCACTGCATGGTTTTTAAGAACATAAGAAATATACAAACGAGAGGAGGCCATTCGGCCCATCAAGCTCGCTTGGGGAGAACTTAACTGATAGCTCAGAGTTGTTAAAATCTTATCTAGCTCTGATTTAAAGGAACCCAAGGATTCA
>JAODKE010000007.1:2432500-2453157 GCA_026779605.1 Mormyrus hasselquistii | reverse complement strand
GAACCCTGCGGTACCCCACTATGAACGCAGGCCCACTGTGACATTGTGCCTCTTATAACTACTCGCTGCTTCCTATTCGTTAACCAGTTATCAATCCAGGTCGCTATAGTTCCTAAAATACCTGTCGTTTTGAGTTTAAGTAGGAGCCTCTTGTGAAGAGGCATGTTCTTATTAAATAAGCAAACCAGGGGTGGAGTGTGATCTGCAATTGTTAGAATGAAAATTTGACCGGAATCAGACCTGGATGTTTTGGTAATGTGCAGTAATAGTGACTTTTTCGCTGCCCCATGACAGACGTAGGTGAGCATAAACTTGGCAGTGAAGGGAATCCATGGAGCTGGGGGTTAAGGGCCTTGCTCAAGGGCATGTGACTATTCTGGCAAAGCCAGGCTCGCAGCGGCGACCTTCCCATCATAGACACAGAGGGATAGCCCACTAATGTTTAGCTGTCACCAAAATCAATCTTGCCTCTCGTGCTCTTGCAGATCCATGTAAAATACTTCACTTCAAATTTAGCCAGTTATTAAATCTTATTACCATACTGCTGATTTGTTATATAACAGTGCTGATGATAGTATTACATTTTGCATGACGTGAGCCTTCCACATGGTGTGACTTTCTGGGATTTAGCTTGGTCCCAAAAAAGAGTTTCTGGCTTTGGTAAAATAGTAATAACACCAAATATTTCCCCCTTGTTCTGAATGACTACTGTTGTCTATAATATATTATTTATGGTTTATTTCCGTTTTGGGTATAAGTTGATAGCCTCTTATGCAAACCCTGGGGAATTCTGGCATCACTTGCCACAAGAAATACAGGAATTCTCATGTAAAATAGTATCCAGCGAATGATGGGGTAATTGATCTTTTTTACATTAAGCACATTAAACTGGGAGCCTTGTCCAACCATGAGATCCCAATAAAAGGGATTGGAAGAATATTTTTAGATTGATAATCAAAGTAATTGTCAGGTAGAGGAGCCAGGGGTGAATATTTACACCCATAAGTTGTAAAACCTGCTTGTGATGTTTCTGTATAATCTTGTGCTAAAAATATCAGTTTCCCACATTGTTAATGTAAAATGAACAGAGAAAGGGTGGAGTCTTGTATCATATTTACTAGGGATTGTCTAAAATGCTGCAGTTATGTTACACTAATGAAGTTATATCAGTAGGCAGTGTCATCATCTTACACTTTTAGGGTTACGGGTTCAGTAAGACCCTGAGGTCTTTGTATGTGTGTCCTCGCACAGACCAAAGGTGAGCTGGGATCCTGCGCTGTCCAATAACACCCTGCAATGCAAACTATGTTTTGGCTTTGACTCCAGATCAGCATACTCCTAGATTGCTTCAGCGGTTTATGAAAACTTGTTGCAATCTAAATCACTTTGATACTCACGATTAGGGTTGCTCGATTATGGCAAAAATTATAATCATGATTATTTTGGTCATTATTGATATCACGATTATTTCACACAATTATTCATTGATTTTGGAAATATTTGTTTACTGAACTTTGATAAAAAGAACAAACTTTTCAGCAGTGTATTTCCTTGAACTCTACATGTAATTCGATTGAAAGATAAATGAAAAGGGACTGGAAATGGGTGCTCTGTGTTTATAACACAAGAATGTTGTAAAAATAATTTGGAGCCCAAATTGTAATTGAAATTAAAATTCAATTAATTGCCCAGCCCTGCATGTCTCTAAGATCTACAGTATGTCCGTCTGCTTTAATACCCACACTGTAGAACGTGTTGAAATCTAAGGAAGCCAAAAATGCACTTTACCACTATGAGTAACAATTTTCCCTATAGGCCTTTTCTGTTGTAGTGACTATTTGATTACCATGCTGAGACTGGCCGTTACCTTTCCAGGTCTCCGTGCAGCAGGATATTGACAATCTTAAAGCAATTTGGATCTCTATACTGGCACCTAGTGGTAAATGATGTCTTTGATTTTTTTTTTTTCATCCACTTTAATTTAGGCGTAATTCTTCTGCTACTATAAATCTGTATGTTCTAGGCCCGGGGGAGGCAATCTTATCCAGAAAGGGCCATCGTGTTTGTGGGTTTTTGCTGCAACTCCCTAATCAGATTACTAATTAGAGGACTGATTGGCTGAAGAGTCCTAATATCTGGGTTTGAACAGCTGACTTAAAGGTTATCCAGCTGGGCCTTTTGCGGATAAGACTGGCCACCCCTGTTCTATGCTTTAACTTGATGCCTGTACAACCCTGTACAGCCAAGACAGGGAGAGTTTGCTTTTACAAAAAAAATCAGCTAATCCTAACATGCCCCCCAAAATTTACAGTGTTTTCGCTTGTAAAATAAAACCTGAAAAGGTTTCTACTGTTTTCGGTTTTGTGTATGGGGGGGGGCAGCATGGTGCTTCAGTGAGCCGGGGTGTTGTCTCACCCCTCTAGGGTTGGGGGTTCCGATCTTGCTTGTGCCACATGCGTGCAACTCGCATGCTTTCCCTGTGTTGTGGGTTTATTCCCACAACAAAGAGACATGCAGCTAAAATTACGATTGTGAGTGTGCATATACAGCCATCTGCATTTTTAAATCCCGGTTTAATCCTGGTTCTGCTGGCAGAAGACTATGCTGAGCAGCAGGTTACTTCCAGGTTCAAAATTTCTAAGACAGCAGTACACAGGAATAAATTTGAAGCAGGAGACACTGGGAACGACCTGAAACCAACCAGGTAAACTTATCTGACAGTGTCTCATGAATCAGCGGACAGCATCAAGTGACTGTCAAAAAGAATGGGAAACATTAAGTGCAGGTGTGACCTGCACTGCTACTGTAGGACAATTCATATCAGGCTCCTAGAAACAGGACTGAAGTCCCATAAAGCAAGGAAGCAGCCCTTCATTAATGAGAAACGGACAAGTACCAGGGTGCAGTTTGCAAAAAACATACATATTATTCACGGTCACTCATAAATTGAAAAATATGTGAATCAAGAAGTTCTACTGTGGTCTCTTAATTTTTTCCATTGCTGTATGTGCCCTGCAAGTGACTGACGTACGGTCCGGGGATACATTTTCCAAAAGCATAGCTGCAACTTCCATAACATATAACTGAATGTTTCCAACTATTTACATTATTAAGGGGAGCTTTTGGGAAACGTACTCCAGGATGTAACCTGTTCAGCTTGGGATGGGCTCCAGGTGACCGGCACGACCAAGTTAAATGTTCTCCCTTTTTATGTTTATATTGCTCTACATATTTTTATTGATCAATAAAAATCCTATAATTTATGTATCACATAGAAAAAAAATCATCTATGCAGTCGCAGTCATCCTTCCAAACACCCTCCCTCCCTGAAATGCTCCCAACCAAAGAATAAAATAACGAGTTTGACCCCCCACCCCACCCCCCTTGATATTTGCAGAACCCCCCTCGAAATTTATTTCTGGCTACGGGCCTGCATCCATCCATCCATGACAGTTTACACAATGCAAGGTCACTGTAAGTGTAGAGTCCACCCAGGGACTTCCTGAAAGCAGTACACATCGATACAAATAAACATTTAAAGTAAAGTCAAAGTGACAGTATTCCCCTTGTGCAACAGTACTTCTGCTCGGTGGGCCGTGAACGCACTCCTATCTTTCTCACTGTTGGGGTTGATTTCGATGAATTGGCATCTCTAATTTGTCTGCTGTGTGTTGGGGGGGGTTATGTATATACGAGATGTCCCACAATGTAATGATGACCTGCTATTTTGTGATATCCACACAAAGGGAAACTTAATTTTATAAAAATCTGTGTCTGTAGTCAAAAAACTAAAAATGTCAAAAGTCTTATATTTTGCTTGGTTACTTATGGTTAGTTAAGGTTTGGGCTGGGTGGGACTTAAGGTTATCACTGCTGGGATTATGGTATTGCCCATAGAAATTAATGTTTTTTTCCTTTATGGGGACTGGTTTCCTGCCCCCCATAAGGGAAAACTCTTTTATATAAAAATCGGTGACTGCTATCAAAAAACTCAAAATGCAAAAACTCTTGTATTTTGCTGGGTTACTTATGGTTATGGTCAAGGCAGGGTGGGGGTTAAGGTTGCATAGTGTTAGCATTTTTCCTATAGAAGCGAATGAACAGGTCTCAGGATAGGATAGGTATACCCGACATGTGCGTGCGTGTGTCCTGTGATTGCTGTTTGTTTGAAAGTCAGTGTTAGAGATACATACTCTGTCCGCTTACATTGTCGCGTATCTTCAGACCAACAGTTTTTCATTAAAAATAAAAGAAAAAGTACATTACTTGATAAATTGAATACACTTTTATAGAAAGATTGCATTGTCAGGACTTAAATGATTAAGAAAAACACTAAAATTGATTCTTGGCACCGAGATAAATGGAATTTAATAATGAACACAAATCAGAGCATCTTGGATTCCTGGTTTCAATGTTTGATCGATGCTAAGATGCACTATGCATACAAGATCTGGTAAAATACCTGCCATGCTTAATGCCTCCAGCAGGTGGCAGGCCATCCAAACATTTTCAAATCAATAGACTAACGTATGTTATTCTTGCTGCAAAGACGACTCCATCTTCTCTCTTTAAGAATTAAACATGCTATTTCGCAAGAAATGCATTTCACTTTAAGTCAGCCAACACACTGAAGATAAGTAGTGAAAATCTCAAACAGTGACTAAATATTTTTAGAATAATAATGAAATTCATATTGCAGGTTCATAAATATAGATTATCTGCAAATATATAGCAATAAATGATTGTATATATACTCTGAGTCTTTCTGTGTCTCTGAGAGCCTCTTGGGTACAGGGAGAGTTACCATGAAGTATAAAATAACTTACAGTTTTACCATTATTCTGGTGGGATCTTCATTTGTGCCTTGCACTCTGACATACTACAGCAACTCAAACGCATGCACAGTACCAACACTCTTTGGCTTTCTGCCTCTCCTCAGGAAGGTGTGCAGAATCTCCCACAGACTGGCAGATGCATTTCGCAGGTGAGGTCTAAAAAAAACTAGGGTTGGCACATATTGCTATTTGTCCATTTTTGCTTAATGCAAAGTAACAGCCCTCTAGGCATAGCAATGGCTGCATCCATCTTTATTTTTACGTTTGCACTTCTCCCAAACATACTGGACAAAAGAGGCAGACATGAATAATGACCAAATGTCTAGCTCCCTGAGCGGCCAAAGTTGACTTCCAGTCTGTTGAGAGACTTCTCTACTTGGATATCAGGTATCTATTCTATATCTGTAGAGCATGTTTTGCTGTCATTTTATCCTGTTTTGGTGAATATGCCAAGTATAGATTTGTCAAACAAAATATTACATAACAGCATTTAATTTGCTCTTCAATGCATCTCCTGAGTATTTTAACGCAAGGAAATAGACTTTTGTTTATCTTCTAATAAAATAGTATGAGGACATGGCAACATAGTGTATGTGGCTCACTGGACTAAGGTGCCGTGCCTGTTATCAGAAGGTTGTTGGTTTGAGCTCAGTCTTGGCATGTCTGTGGGTCCCTAACCCCCAGCTCCCTGGGTGCTGCAATAGGTGGCTGCCCTTCACAGCCAAGCAAGATGGGGGATCAATGAAAAATGTGTGTTGATGCTATTTTGACATAACTCTTGGGCATTTCATGAGTGCTAGCCATCGCATTTATGTATCAGTCTTCCTGTTTGGAATTCCATTGAACAACTTAATCCATAACTGCTCACCAAGCATCTGCACTAGATTGCATCATTTTTTTTATAATGTTTTGCTACTGTTCAATGTAAGTCACTTACAAAGAAACCCTCTTCACAGCCCTAGTTGAAACTTGCACTGTTTGTTCAGCATATTTGTATATCCAGCATGTCTATGTCTTTTGGGCGAAGCAATCTGGTCTTGGACAATTGCTATTTTGTTTCATCGTATGCCTGCATATTCTGAAATGCCAATGAAGTTTGAGGTGACTTAACTAAAGGCCGTGTGTAGCTGCATGATGGTGCTATCACATTATCACAAAGTTGGTGCTCATTCTTAATACACCCCTGTGTACTGTATATGTGCTCACTATTGTCTGATTTTGAAGATCACAGGTAGTCGGTAAAAGCACCAAAATAAAAAGAGGATAGAGAAAGAATTCCAGAAGAATTTCACCCATTTACATATTTGCATGGGGCATATTAAGTAACAAACCTCTGTTTTATTATTCTATATTGGTTTTATGTTCAAAAACTTTTCATTCATATTACAAAACCATGAAGTAAGCATATAACAGTTCACAAATAGTACAGGTAACTGATTTTTAATTGCAATAGCAACATGGCACCAGATACTGCATGGAGCAAGTCTAACATGTTATTTATCAACATGCATGCTCCTTTATACTATAAAAACAAACTCTAAACTGTAAAAATAGACGATATACAATACCAGTCAAAAGTTTGGACACACATACCCATAGAAAGTGTACTATTCTCTACATTTTAGAATAATTATAAAGACATTAAAAGTATAAGATAAAATATATGGAATTAAGCACTGACAATAAAAGTATAATAAAATACATTATAAATGTATAATTTTGCTGGGGGGCAGCTCTGTGGGTTGGGGTTCAGAAGGTTGCCAGTTCCAATCCTATGATTAGCAGTGAGATCTCACAATTGGGCCCGTGTGTAAGACCCCAATTGCTCCAGGGACTGGCTGGCCCTACTTTCACCTCTACGCCAGTTTCATGAGGTGGGTTCCTCACGTCTGCCTTCTGTCAAACTCCTCCAAAACCATCTCTACTGGGTTTTGGTTAGGTGACCAGGTCATGTGATGCAACACCTTATCATTCTCCTTTGTAGGTGACTTGGAAAGTTTTGACTCAAATTAAATCAGGAATTCAGAACCACTCCAGTGGATCATTATGTTCACCTTATTTAAACACAACACTATTTCCAGTCATAGTCTTTCATCTTCTTCATGGTGTGGTGTCCATATCATCCAGAGCAGACACAGTTGTGCGTGCTTCTTATTGCTGACACGAAAGCATCTAAAAGCATCTAAGATCTGTTGCCACAGTCAGGTTGTGGGAGCACTTGCATCCATCCCTTATGCAGGAAATAAAGCAGTCATATTTGTCACCCGTTTCACCTTTCACATCTCCCTGATATTAAGTGGATTTTATCTCAGGAGGTGGGCCTGTGTCGAACAGTGACAATTTATGATCTTAGTTTATTTAGTCCCTCAGAAGAGACTCTTCTGTTTCTGAGTCGGCATTGGCAGCAACACAACTGATATGTGTGATATCTCACCCGGTGGTTGCGGCATGGTTCTGTGATCGTGCATACGTAAAATCATTATGCCAAGCTCTTTCCTAGCAAGATGGAAAGGACGGGTTGCCTGATTTAAACCACTAGAAACCTTCTCCGAGCTGAACTGAATCCTCGGCGAATTCATTAGAATTTTTTATTTTTTTTCCCTGAACTAAACTCGCAGTTTGGAAAGGGCTCAGGGCTATTCTCCATGGGGTTCTTCTGCAATGCATTTCCACATTCTCCTGTAATGCCGGTTATGACGCTTCTTTGCCCCCCTTCCTGCAGTAAAGACCCTGTTCGAAAACTGGCTGCAGAAATTGTCTATTATGGAAGACTGTTCCAGGTCACCTTAAATGAAAGAGCCTGCTGTACAAACGTGAACGACAATTGCGCTCAGCAATAAAACATTAACGACTACATTCCTAAAAATAGATCCTGAATGTGTGATTGTGCATCAAGCAGGACAGCAATTGAATGGGATGGGAAGGATATTCAGCTGTTCCAACCAGCAGATGCTAAGCCTGCTAAATTGAAGTTTTTGCGATCCTTCTTTATGTCTTGCGCACACAACGCATGCTGATGAACACCAAGGCTATTGCACTTTACAGTGGTTTAATCTGCCTTACACAGAATTTAAGAGATAAAACACACTTACAAGGACCAGCATGACTGTTATAAAGGTAAGATTCCGTGAGCGACCTGAAGACCTACGCAGGTCACTCCCAACCTTCTTCTCTGCCCCCCCCCCACCCATACTGTCACAAGGGTGCTGCAATTCATGCGGGCAATATGGCTCACTGCCGTACACAGTCAGAAAGGCTTATAGCTTTTGTCCTATCGTTTGCTTATAAGGATTAATCGTGAGCAGTTGCGTATCACCTGCCCCCCAGCCCTCTGCAGAAATCCTCAGCAGTGTCTTCCGATAGAGCTCTTACTAGACTGGTTTGGCTGTCCTAAATGTTTCTTAGACGGTTCTGAAACCTACCTTAAAACCTGCCCACATACTTTTGCAGACAGAGGGTTTTCTGGGCTGAGACTTGAGGCTGGGAAGCTGCTGTGGGGGGGGGGGGGGAGGGGGATGCTTTGCCCGATTGTGCTGTGACACTGCAGCAGGGGCCCCGGCGGCCTGGGAGATGTCCCCCCTCATTGGTCACGGCCGGCTCTGCGGCGCTCGGCCCAGGTTCTAACACCCCCACACCCCCCACCCAACATTCTGGCCCTCCTGGCCTGGCACACTGGGGCACGGCCATGCCCAATTAGCCATGGGCAGGAGCGGGGTGCTGGCAACCTGCAGAGGTGGCATAGAGCCAAGCCACAGATACCCACAGATGCAGGGCAAGAAATGCTCATGAATCAACGAAAATGATGCTCAATGGAATTAGAATCAGATCAGTAATGTGTGTTGTTGAAAACTATGCGCTTATATAAAGTGATTAAAGTAGGGCTGTACTTGAAATTATAATTTATTATATATGAACAAACGTATGTAACAAATATGTAATCTGTAGTACGATTATGTGTTTATGGCTGGTTAAAGTAAGCAGTAGTTATGGTCACGCCCCAGTCTATGTCCTGCCATATAACTGGCTGAATGTAGGCTGCACTCTAGTTGGCTAAACATGATCTGTTCACTCTACTAACAAACCATAGTTGACTCAGGAGGAGTGGGTGGTCGTAGCCAAGCCGCATCATTCCTGAAAGGAGGAACATAAGAGAAAAAGCCAAAGATTCAAGCTTGTTTGTTTTTTTTTTAGCTGCACATATGCACACTCGTTTTTACTCAAATGTTGTATGTTCACACAAGTACTATACTCATGAATGAGTGAGCAAGTATATTAAAAACATGTTACTACTACACAACTATAGTCATGAATGAGTGTATTAAAACTTAGTATAATAATTAACTTAAATATTGGTTCATTTTTTTCATTAATTTTAATGACAAAGAAAAAAAAACCCTTATGTAAGGCTTTTATTTTGCAGTAATTTTAATGTGAAATATATACTTCATAAAAATAAAAGCGTCTGGCTACATATAAATGTATCCTGGGTTCTAATATCCATCTGAGCATTGTTAGTGTGCCATGTCATTAAAGTATCCAAAAAACAATTCTAGTTCCCTTTTTCTTCTCTTTTTTTTACGGAAATGCTTCATCAACTAAACTCAAGGTCTTTCCAACATGCCTTCTGGCCAGTCCAGCTCAGATAGCTTTGAGTGGGTGGAAACAGGCATAGATGGAGATCTACCAGGAACACATGGACAGCAGTGTAGTCTGGCTGCAGATTAAATCTGCAAACTTGACACGGGTTTGGGTGAGTCGAGGTCCCTCCCGGGATTGGATCTCAGCCTAAAGAAACTCAATGACACAACAAGACACACAACTCGGGCCACATGGTTTACGGTGTAAGCATCTGTACTACATCTACTGTATTGCCATGCGTGATACGGGTGGGTGAACGTGTGAGATGATGCAGCTTAAATGTAGTGCCCCTCATTCTCAAAACTCTTTACTGACTCCAATGCAGTTCAAGGTAACAAAATTATAATCAGCAAAATCAAAGCACTTAAGTTAAAAAAAAGCCAGATGTAACTGTATGCTCCAGTGAACATAACTGAAATATTTGTCTACCGCTCATTTACACACCTACACAACTGCCGCCTAGTTAATCTTCAGAATGGCTGAGGTGAAAGTGCAGTCATGACTTTCAGAAGGAGAAAATAATGGTGAGTAATGTAAAATGCATTTCAACTTGGGTAATAAATGATGAATTGATTCTATTTTGATCTTAAACAATCAACTGCATGTTCTTTAAAAAAAAAATCACAGGCAACAACATCCATCCATTTTCTGTAACTGCTTGTCCTGTTGAGGGTTGCTATGGGTGCAAGGCAGGGTACAATCCAGGATGGGGCGCCAACCGATTGCAAGGTACAGTCACACACCCTTTGCTCACACATGCACACCTACAGGCAGTTTGGTAACTCTAGTCAGTCAACCTTAGCATGTTTTTGGACTGTGGGGGGAAACCAGAGAACCTGGAGGAAACCCCACGATGACATGAAGAGAACATGCAAACTCCACACGCATGGAGCCATGGTGGATACTTGGACGCTGGTCTGAGGTGTGAGGCAACAATGCCAACCACTACACCACCATGCCACCTCCTGCAACATCACCCATATTTCAGATTACAAAAGCAACAGCAGAAACACTGCATCTCTGTCCAAGTAGAAAATAGATGTTTGATGCCAGATTAAAAAAAAAATTCTACTGCATAATCCGAGGCATTGTGTGTAGATTTCTTTTAATTTAATATTGTTTTACATTTTTCTTACGCTCATTAGACTGGTCTGCAGTTTTCTTTCCTAAACCGCCTCTCACGTGCACCACTGAAGAACCTGTGTTCTATGTTACCGTCAAAAACATATGCAACAGAATAATTCTGAATGCTACAGAAGCAAAGAAAGAAAGAATGCAGTATAAAAGACAATGCAATACTATAATTATCTTACAATTTCGGACAGATGTTTCTCTTTCTGGTTTTTATCCCTCACCACGAAGAGCAATGGACTTTTAATGATTGTCTCATTTCTGTCAGCGCACAGTCATTCCATCCTCTTCATCTTTTGATGACGATAGATTGGAGCAGCTGGATTGTCGTGTCTCCTCACATGGGGTGGTCAGAGGCTTCCTGTGCCTCTGATGTGATGTGGGAGTTGTGCCAGATGGCAGAGACGACTTGTGGGGTAATGATTAAAACCGCTATTTTTCTGGCTCTCTAGTGCTCCATTCATATCCCAGAGCCCTTTATTCTCACAGACCTCTTTCCTAGTCATGTATGCATCTTTCTGATGGAATACGATCTTTTAAGTGGTTTCCTGCAAATCATCCATTGGCAAATTAATGTAAAAAGCTGAAATTAAAGGAAATTTCATCCCTTTTCTATCTGAGGTAATTAAAAAATGATGTTTACGCATCAGCGTTTTATGCCAGTTTTATCCTTGTGGTGTCCTGGCATCTCGTTCAGGGTGTCTCCCCCTATGCATCCTGGGATTGGCTCCAGGCTCAGAGCAACCTCACATTAGATAAGCAATTAGCAAATGCCTGAAAGGACTTAAAACTCAAAAAAGAGCTGTTCACGTATTTGTGGATTTCAATGATCTGATAACAAATGTATTTGCTTAATATAATAAAAGCAACTCTAACTATTCAGATTCATAGTACAAAATGGAATAGAACAAAAAATTGGCAGAATTGAACAAAGTTAAACATTTTATTATTAGCTGCTTGAGTGTGATTAGCTGTTTTAAATAATGGCACTTATATGTTAATTTGTTTAATTAGAGTAATTTGTCTTTGTCATTCAATATAGTTTATATTTTAATGTCCTTAAATGTTTTCACAATAAAATAAACTTTCTTTTTTTTAATTATTTTTTTAAATTGACCATTTCCCCATTATGATACTGAATATTTGAATATATTGTGTGTGCCACGTCACAGGCAAGGATGGAGATGAAGGCAGACATGGGGCAAACCAAACGGTGCTTTATCAAATGAAATTACAGGCAGGGCAACGGGAAACCAGACCACATGCTTTTGGGAGAATCAGACACAAACACGCAGCACGCTGGCACTATATACACCACTGACGAGGGAGCAGACGAGAGGCAGCTGGGGTGATCCACACGAGAGCTGTAACGAAAGGGAAGATTAAACAAGTAACAGGCGTTGCTCATTAGAGCCACACAATGGAGAGAACGAGGGGAAAGGAATGCAGGGCATGACAGGGTGTTAGATAATTGCTAAAAACATTGATTTAAGAAAATGCATAGCACTTGAGTGATAATTAATCCTACGATATGGCAAGAAACTTTTGACAGGATATTGAATTTTTAATAGCACATAATATAAAATGTTAAAATCACTGCCATTGATTTAGCTCATTTTGTTTCTTCTGAGATAGTGTTCGCACTAGTGTCACGCCTATGATTGCCAAGCAGCATTTACAGCAGGAAATTTCCAAAAATTGCATGTACCATTCCTAAAAAAGAGGCGGTGCAGAATCTGTACAAAAGGGGGACAGCAATCGATAGATCAATCAAACAATTAAGAGACCAAAAGAAATGCATTGCCTCTAACCGCATTTGTCTGGATTGCCAAGATATGTTTTCAATGCCTGCAGAGCAACAATGTTTCAGCACAAAAGTCTGACATTGTGTTTCCATCAAATTACAATTACATTATTTTAAATATCTTTAAAATTTACCTTTTTTCAAGTTGTGCCTTTATAAAATGAATAATTCACATGAATGGTTTATAATCATCTGAATCAGATACAGAATGTGAAATAAAATACACCCAAAAGTTTCTAAAACCACTAACTGTCAGTCGGTCCCTGTTGTCCCACTGTGTCCCTTCCTTATTTAGCCAATAGGCATTGCTGGTCGACCCATCCCTCATGTTGTCAGTCTGTGTGTTCCCCTGTTTCCTGCCAACCGCATGGCTCAACACGTTGAACCTGTGGCTACCTGTAAATCCCTTTCGTCATTGTTATCCCCTTTAGTGTTTGACCCCTCGTAGCTTTTTGATTTTGTTGTCTCTAAATGTTTTTTTTGTTTTGTTTAATAAACCCCGTCTTTTTGTTCCTGAAGTCGCCAGTGGGTCGTCCACCTTTTTCTGCCTACACCATGCCACATCCCCGCTTCAGACCCGCCCGGGTCCATGACAATTACTGTAACAACATGCAGGGTGTAACGATCCGCGTTCGGACAAACAGGCACAGATCGGGAAAGCAGAAGCAGGCAACGGAAAGTCAAGAATACAGGGTTTAATTAGGACAAACAGTGAACCACACAGAGGAAACGTCAATGACAGATCTAACAAGACAGACTGGATGCGGACTTAAATATAGGACATGACTTCACATAGCACGCAAGACAGCTGGTACGTAGGGAATTTGCACAAGGGTAATGAGGTGGGCGTGGCATATGAGAGAGCATAAAAGTATTAAATTAAATTCTACATTTTTTGAAATGTTTTACCAGTGGCATGCAAATTCTAGTCTGCCAGAGTGTAGAGGTGAAGAGGTGTGAAGAAGAGAAGTGCACATTTATTTGCTAGTTTGTTAGTTGTTTATCTTATTCTTGGTGTGATAGATCGCTCCGGGGAAGCCCCCATGATTTCACAGAGGGCTTCCCTGCAATGCCCCCAGGTTCTCCCGAGGAAGTAGTCAAATAGTGACCGGAGCGCTCCCTCTCCACCTGTCCCGGGAACCAGTAGAACCGGTTACTGTATGCCTTCCTCTAACAGCTGATGCCCATCTGGGTTAATGAGAGATCCTTCCTATTCGTATCTGGCACGCCAGCCAGACACAAGATCTTCAGCAATTTTTGTGAGTTTGAGCATTTCTGTCCCACTTTTCCCTTACCTGTCTGCCTGATTCCCTGACCCCTGTTCTGCTTCTCCTGACAATGAATATAGCCTAGCCCTCTGACTACCGATGAAGATTGCCTGACCACCCGCCTATCCCTGGATACTGATACAGATCGCCGGAGGAATTAGTCAACCTCGTTATACAGTGTGGATAACCGCTTACGTGAGCGCCGTAGGGAACGTCACAGAAGCAGTGATGTTCCAGGTTTCTGTGAATCTGCTAGTGTAAACTCTCCCGAACCTCCCACTAAATCAATGCAGGTGGACCAGACCCGTTTATCGCCTGCAGAATGACAACGGCGATGGACTTCCAATGCTTGTCTGTCCCTGAGAGGAAAGCAACAGAAGTGTACATAAGTAGTGCTCTAGCATCGGGTATTATTCGGACGTCGTCTTCATTGAATCGTTATCCCCTACCCCTGTTTTCCTCAGTTCCTGATGTACATCAGGGAGCTAGCTGGTTCACTAAACTTGACCTACTGAGCACCTATCATTTGGTTAGGATCCGCGAGGAGGATGAGTGGAAGACTGCCTTTAACACGCCCTCTCGGCACTATGAATATTTGGTTATGCCTTTTGGTTTAACTAATGCACCGTCAGTATTCCAAGGGCTGATTAACGACGTCCTTCGGGACATGTTGGACAAGTTTGTCTTTATTTATTTAGACAACATTTTTTCTAGTCTGAACAGGATCATGTCATACACGTTTGTGAGGTCCTTGTGAAGTGTCAATAAACTATTCGTCAAGGTGAGTGTCACCGGCAGTCAATCTCTTTCTTCAGATTCATTCAAAGAGAGGGTTCAGTTTGGATGTATCCAGAGAAAATCCAAGTGGTCGCAGAGTGGCCTCAACCTCGCAACTGGAGGGAGGTAAATATTTTTTGGATTTCGCCGTTACAGGTGTTTCATTGTTGCCCTTCTCACGGCACTCACCTCTACCAAGGTCCACTTTCAGTGGTCCCTAGCGGCAGAACAGGCATTCTGGCCCTTTGCAGCCGTTTCACCTCAGCCCCTATTCTTTAGATCCCCAATGCCTCTTGACAGTTTGTGGAGGAGATGGACAATTCTGGCACTGGTGTAGCAGCTATTCTTTCCCAGAAGCACATGTCAGATAATAAATTGCATCCTTGTGCTTTTTTCCCATAATTTAACCCCAGCCGAAAAGAACTACGACATTGGCAATCGAGAACTGCTGGCAGTACATCTGGCATTGGAGGAGTGGCAGCAGTGGCTTGAGGGCACCAAGGACCCATTCCTGATTCTCACAGACCACAAAAACTTTACAGTACTTTACAATATTTACAGTCGGCAAAATGACTCAATGCATGCCAGGCTAGGTGGTCAATATTTTTTAATTGTTTTAATTTTCTTCAGACCGGGCTTCAAGAACCACAAACCAGACGCCCGGTCATGTCTCTTTGAAGATGAGGACACTAAGGTGACCGATTCTGCTGGAGAGTCACTTCATTGGGGCGGTATCCTGGGGAGTCAAGGAGGCCATTCAGGCCGTGCAACGATTCGTCCAGCTCCCAGAGGGTTGTCCTCCTAATTCGCTGTTTGTCCTGGACTTTTTACATTCACGGGTCCTCCAATAGGGGCATGCCTTCCCGGAGTGCATCTGTCAGGGCGGGGCACCGGGAAAATAAGGAGGACGCAATAGCGGATCAGTCCAAGGGAAAAATAGGCTTTATTTTCTAAGAAAAAACCAGGCAGGGGTCGATCAATCAACGTCGGTATCCAGAGGAATAGGCAGGGCTCAGAATCTGGGGACAGGCAGGGGTCAGGCGATCAGTGTCGGCAGTAAGAGGGCTAGGCTGAGAATCAGTGGTCGAAAAAAAAAAAACAGAATAGAGGTCAAGGGAACAGGCAGGCAGAGGTACAGACAGGCGTGGAATAAACGCTCAAAATTCGCACTGGAGGCTGAAGAATAAAAAGGCTCGCTAATCACTCAGACAGATCTCAGCTGGTAGAGGAGGGCATATGGCAACCAGTCATGCTGGTTTTCAAGACCGGTGTGGAAAAAGCGCTCTGGCTGCCGCTCGTCTCTCGTCTAGGGAAACCCTGGGGGTGTGGCAGGGGAGCCCCGCGTGATGTCATAGGGGCTTCCCCTGAGCGATCCATGACAGCATCGTACTCGAGCACTCCTTGGACAACGCTTCTGGTGGCTGACTGTGCTGCAGGACATCCAAGTTTATGTTACAGCCTGCCCTTTTTGCACATGAAATAAGAATCCCTCCCGTGCTCCAGCAGACCTATTGCAGCACCTTGCAGTTCTCCGACACCCCTGGTCTCATATATCTTTGAATTTTGTGGCAGGTCTTCCTCCATTCCAGAGGATTCACGGGGGTACTCACAATTGTGAACCATTTCCATAGGGATGTCCCCATTCCAGTGTTGTGTTAGTTATCAACCTCCTTTATTTCCAGCATTGGAGGAAGAGGTTCTAGTCCTGTCCGTCCATTGTTTTCTTATGTCAATATCAACGGAACCGGAATGCAGCCAGGTCCTTCCTGCCGTGTGCCCGTAATCTCATGGAGAAATACGCCAACCGACGCAGGTCCCAGGCTTCCATGTGGGACAGAAGGTTTGGTTAAATGCCAGGGACCTTCCACTACGGGTTCTGCCTCAGAAATTAGCACCCCGGTTTGTTGGTCCTTTTCCAGTCACCAAGATGATTAGTCCCTCAGCAGTTCGTCTTCCGGTGACCATATTTGCTTGACTGGGAGGGGTATGGTTCTGAGGCGGCATGTACTGGATCCATCTCTTATCTCCGACTTTGAGTGCAGTCGTGCCGGGGAGCGTGTTTGTCTGCCGGGTGACGGTCATAAGGGTGGGGTACTGTTATGGACCTCCAGGAAGCCCACGTGATGTCACGCAAGGCTTCCCTGCCACACCCTCTGGTTTACCAAGGAGGGAGTTGAGTAGTGGCCAGAGCGCACCCTCTCCACCTGTCCCGGATAAGGACAAAACCAGTTATTGTATGCCTTCCTCTGACAGCTGACGCCCATCAGGATTCATAAGAGATCCTTCTTATTTGCATCTGGCATGCCAGCCAGGCGCAAGATCTTCAGCAATTTTTGTGAGTTTGAGCATTTCTGTCCCGTTATTCCCCTACCCCTCTGCTTTCCCGACAGCGAATATAGCCTAGCCCTCTGACTACCGACGAAGATCGCCTCACCACCCGCCTGTCCCTGGATTCTGAGCTCCATCTGTTTCCCTGGATACCGACGCAGATCGCCCGACCACTGCCTTCACTTCGATCATGATTATTGGATGTACGCTTTTGTCCTTTCCCCCTCCCCTTGAAATCTGCTCACCGGATTGATCCGTAATAGTGTCCTCCTTATTGCCGCAACTCCCGCCATGACTCTTGGTAGACTATGGAATTGCATGCTTACTGGATAAAGTTATTTTTGAGTCTTTCCTTGTTATCCAAAAATAACATTCATTGTGTTAAGGTAAATGCATTTCTTGAACAATTTTCCTTACCTTACTTGGAAGATTGAATAAAATGAGATAAATTTAGGTAGATGTGTTTATTTAAAACTGTCAACACCTGAAGAGACCCAAACCCAGAAAGGCCCCATTGCGATTAACACCTGAGAAATGTTAAGGAACCATGCAGCTGCTCTTTCTCGCCTTGTCACGCTCCCACAGAGTAAGAAGTTTTCCTGCCCAGATTGTATGTATATGTGAGGCTTCATCAGTATATTCTGTGTTTTATACCTTCTCCCCTAAGCTCTTCTGTCTGGCCCAGTCTTGGTGTAAATAAGAGGGTTCCACTATCTTAATTGTATCTACTTTCTCTCCTATCTAGCCTTCATATTGCTAGTTATTGTGATCGAATTTCGTCATAAAATACATTCAAACTTCTGCTAAGTGAACTCCCAGAAATCTACACACCTAATGTGGTTAAAACTGCTTCCAGCATTTGTCGATCATAGTTACAGACTATCAGATCCCATAATGGGAATATCTATGTCTGCATGCCCAGTGATTCCCTCACAGGAAGTATTTCTTCACTTATCATTGAACCTCATCTGCTCCATTGACGAAATGTGACATCTAAAGCACTTGAAATTCATAAAATACTCATAATAATATTAAGAATTTGCAAATTTAGTTGCTGTAGTTTTTGGAGAGGGGGTGTTAATTTACCCTTGGAGATATAAGCTTCTTTCCTTATATAATCACATTCTTGTGGACTTCCTGTACTAGGTATGAACACAGACTGCAAAGTAAATATCACTGTCAAAGACACTAAATGTAGGCATTATATCAGGATTTTCGGCAGCGACCTTAAGGTACAACAAGCTAAGGATATTTCCTAAATTTAACAATGCGTTTAAAGTCCTGGTTCAATGCTGTTATCATTTTTGAAAACATGAACTTTTTGAGTTGAATTTTGAGAAATAAGTTGTCATTTTTTGCCCTTGGATTTTTTCAAACCCAGCTGGGTGCTCTCAGTAATTCAGTGGGTTTCAGTAATGGCTGTAGGCATTGTGCAATTGGCAGCTGTGAATTGGCTGCTGCCATGCCAAATGGCTGTTTCTAAAATAAACCACATCTTTTTCTCTCATAATATTTACCCTACGTAATGCATGTGGCATGCCCATTGGGTTAAAAATGTCCCAAATTATTAAACTGATCCTATCGCATCTGTTGTTTTCTTTAATATCCCAAGAGCGATATGGCCGACCTGGCTGCCCCTTAGGCTGAAGTTAGTTTATATTTCATAATGATTTTTTAATTTTCCATTTGTACAAATACATAGGAATTATTCATTATTGCATGTTGCCACTTGCTATCCATTGAGACGGACAAATACAGGTGAGAATGAAGCTCGTGGTTGGAGTGCAGAACCACTCATTTTTGTAGTACTTCTGGAGCATTCTGTGGGGTTAAAATCCTCACTCAAGAGCCTTCTGCTGCTTTGTTAGCCATGGAATTAGAAGCAGCAACCTTTCAATCACAGGCAGGGAATCTGAAATGCACAATAAATACCTTCATAATGTATTATAATGGCTTATACTGACCATTACAATGCATTTTGACGGTATCTATAATGCATTATTGATGAAAGCTTCATAGAGCATTCATAATGCATAATAAACATGGCTATAATGTGTTATGCCTTTTTATAAATAGTTATAGCCGTCTTTGTAATGCTTCATTAATGCATTATTATATATTATGATGGTCTCTTTAATGCATTATACACGGGTGCTTTAAGTGAAGTGTTACCGCATATTTTTTATTACGTAATGTATATTAATATTTATATACAGCACTTCATCATTTTTGGAGGCTGTACTTTATTATGTTTCAGTCAAATAGGCATTAACTTGTTTACAAGCCGCCATTTCCATAACCCATAAAACGCATTTTCATTTTATTCATTTTTCCAAAGCCGTTTGATTCACTTAAAAAAACTATCCATAATGACTTTAAAATCAGCTAAGCAAAAGAAATTTCAAGAATATTTTAAATGAGCCACATCACATTTCTCTGTTATTTTTGTTTTAACCTGAAACATCCATGAGCACTAAGACACTTTGCTGTTTCCCGGCATAAAAACAAGACTTGCAAAGTAGCAGCACTGCCATTATTTTTAAATCATGCTGTGAATTTGCACACACTTGCTGTTATGTAGGTATTAATACACATAACACGTTAGCCTTCAGAATATGGTTATAATGAGTGCAGGCAGGCTAACTGCATATAGAACACAGAATAAATACACAAACTACCATAACATGCTGCAATAATTCAAAGGGTCCCCAGTGCCACTAATAATTGTGTTATACAAATACTAGCAGTGAGACGGTGATACGCCAGTCTCTGGAAGTGCTCGAAATCTTCCTAATACTGAGTTCAAGTGATGTATTTATACATTAAACAAATTTCCGATGAATGTATGTGATCCAAGAAAGAAGTGTACAGTTGTGGGATGGAGCCAAACAGTGCATACAGACAAGAAATAACACAATAATTGAAAAACAGGAGCAAAAAATAGACAATGAGTTGCAACAACTCTCTCGTAAATTGCCCCATTTCAGCCCTTTCATTTTAAACCTGTACCTTAAAGGAGAACATTACAAAGTGCTTCTGTAAGTATGAAAAGGTATCCACAGACTAACAGCGGGTGTGTTGCACCCTGAGTTCAGATGGTAACTCCCTGGGTGGCTAAGGTGTATTTTTCTTAATAAGTGTGAAGTTACATGGCTAATAGATAGGGAGAAAAAAAACGTATCACTGCTGTCATTTTGAAACAGTTTAATCAAACAATTAATTAAAGACATATGAGGACAGGGAGCAGATATCCTTTCAGGTTAGATTTTCATGGTGTGCTCTTCTATTGCCTTATACCCTTTGGTGGTGTAGCATTTAGGGAAAGTTGTTACAGGCCTGAAAAATATAATCTTTTTTTATTGTCTACCTGTGACATCCTTCTGGCCTGCCCGCCCTCCTGCCTGTGACATCCGTCTGGCCTGCCCGCCCATTTGCCTGTGACATCCTTCTGGCCTGCCCGCCCTTCTGCCTGTGACATTCTTCTGGGCTGCCCACCCCTCTTCCTGTGACGTCCTTCTTGTCTGCCTGCCCCTCTGCCTGTGATGTCCTTCTGGCCTGCCCGCCCCCCTGCCTGTGACGTCCTTCTGGCCTGCCCGCCCTTCTGCCTGTGACGTCGTTCTGGCCTGCCCGCCCTCCTGCCTGTGACGTCCTTCTGGCCTGCCCCCCCTCCTGCCTGTGACGTCCTTCTGGCCTGCCCGCCTCTCTGCCTGTGACGTCCTTCTGGCCTGCCTTCCCTTATGCCTGTGACGTCCTTCTGGCCTGCCTGCCCTTCTGTCTGGAACGTCCTTCTGGCCTGCCCGCCCTTCTGCCTATGACGTCCTTCTGGTCTGCCCTCCCTCCTGCCTGTGACATCCTTCTGGCTTGCCCTCCCTCCTG
>JAODKE010000007.1:2416007-2426244 GCA_026779605.1 Mormyrus hasselquistii | reverse complement strand
CATGTCTTTGGACTGTGGGGGGAAACCGGAGTACCCGGAGGAAACCCCACGACGACACGGGGAGAACATGCAAACTCTACACACATGTAACCCAGGCGGAGACTTGGCCCCAGAGGTGTGAGGCAACAGTGCTAGCCACTGCACCACTATGCCGCCGATATATATATATATATAGTCCAAAGACATGCTGAGGCTAATTGGAGTTAATAAATTTCCTTTGGGTGTGCATGTGTGAGTGAATGATTACAGTGTGTGAGTGTCCCTGTGGTGGGCTGGCCCCCTGTCCAGGGTTGTGCCCATTGCTTCTGGGATAGGCTCTGGACCCCCCACAACCCAATGGGATAAAGCAGGTTGGAGAATGAATGAATGAATGAATGGTAAATACAGAGCTGGGCTAAGTGACTCAGAAGCATCTGATTGTATGTACACTGAAAATAGCATTTTCCATGATGGTGCCCTAAGTATTAATCAAAGTAGGCAAGTCTAGTACTATCCTTCTATATCGCGCAAAGAGGAGTAGTCTTAGTTGAAACTGTGATGGTGTCGGGGGTCTGGTTTGTGGCTGTCAGGAGAAGCAGTCGGGTGACTCTATTTGGAAAATTTAATGATGTTTTCATTATTATAGTCAGATACAGTCAGATTACAGTCTTGTAAAGTTTACACTTTGTGTTGTCATACCTTCCTTACCCCTGTGACAAGTTTCTGTTTGCTGTTTATTGAGCCTTCAGCATTTCAGAGCCTTGGGTGTTTGCAACGTGTGTTGATCACATCTCGTTTTGTAGGCGGTAATTAATTGTGACCTGAAAAATGTGCTGCGTAGCTATTATTGTGAACTCACGATCGTGTCCTTCACTGTGGCAGCTGCTGTTCAAGGATGTCCTCTTTTATCTTCATATCTTCAATCTTTCTTATCTTACAGCCTTTGAATTTCCATGCTCATTAGAGCTGAGATGAAAAACCTGCGTTTATCACTCCCAGTTGTCCTTCACCGTCAGTGTTCTTGCACAGCTGATTTTGCCTGTACACTTTGGCGTTCTCCTACATCAGTGTTTCCCAACCCAGTTCTCAAGAAACCCGCAGACAGTCCACGTTTTCCTCCCTCCCAACTCCCAAGCAAAAAGGCTCCCCAAGGACTGGTTTGGGATGTCCACACTGCTCTCGTCATCCTTTCTATCCTCTGCTTTCTAGGAAAGCTTCCTGATAGCATATACACACAAAACTCGATATCAGTGCAATGGCTGCAGGAAAAAGATAGTCGTTCATCATCAGTAATACGCCTATCTTACATTCACAAAAATCTACTATTTGTGTCCATAAATCAAAAAAGTATTTTTGAAAACTGGGATTTTTAAGAGTAGAAGGAGCATTCTGGATATGGATACATTACACGAAATGGGCACCAGAGAAAATATAAATATAAGTGATGGAGAAAGAAACCACTTTCCGAAGATTGGCTTTTTCTGGGATGGTGACGTGAGGTTGGCTGAGAGAGTTGAGGTTCTGGCCAACGGTGCCTGTTTTCTGGAGTGAGGACTGGTACAATCTGGCCTTAAGTCCTTCAGTGGACATCATAATGGCTTCCAGATGTGCCCATAGTCAGAGTTACAAGAGAGTAAAAGGGAGGGACTCAAGAAAACATTTCTTCACATTTTACCCTCCATTCCATAAGCAAACATCACCTCAATTTGTTTCCGCCGCAAGCTCGGTGCTTTCCAGCACAGGCATTTCATGTTCTTTGCTGGTTCTAATAATGAAACTCAAATGATTTTTTCCAGAGAAGTGGAGAATTTCTTGACAGACTTTGCTGTTAAGATGACTAAGAAACCTGGATTATTTTGCTATTGATTTACATGGCCAATGACATTCCATTTTCTGTTTAAATAATGAACATGGTTTACCATCTCCCAACACATTTTAATTTTTATATATATATGGATGTAACCTGCTACATTAAGTTAGAAGGGTATACAGGTTAGGAATAAGATAAGTCTGTCTTTAAATCAAATTTGTATGAATAACAAATAATACAATAATAATAATAATAGTAAAAGTAACTAGATACTGTATGTTACTGTACTGTACGTCAAGACAACGAATCACTGAAGCCATGCAATGTTTTCATGAGCGTAACAAAGTAGTGCGTGCATTCATTACTACGAACCATACCATTTTTTATATATATACTGTAATAGTCTTTATGGCAGTCCATTCATAACTACAAGTTATGTATAAGTCAGATGTTCCTAACCCAGGGACTGTCTGTAGTAGGCGGGAATTCAGTGGCATTCAGAGCTTGTGTTATATCTTTGCAAACATTTCAATCAGATTTTCGTGAGGGTGAGATAGAGCTAGAGAAACAGCCGGCTGATGACATGAAGAAGTTAGGCGCAGTAAACATCGCCAGGTCCCTCTGTAGAAGCTCTGCTCCTGATGCTCTTTAGAGGTTCATCTTCTGGATTCCCTTTGCTTTGCTCGTGTTCAGCCGTCTGCCCCAATTCTGCTCTTTCACCCTCCAGTGTTTTTGTTTAAATTGTTTCTACATGAGGTGCCCTTCATAGCCAGAGGGGCTATTCTTTTCACCCCGTACCCAAGAACAACCTGGTACAAGCCAATGGTCAGACACAGTGCACATAACTGCTGAAATCCAGAAGCTTCCAGTGCCAGCTGCTGGAACCCTGAAGAAAATGCCTATTAATATATATAACATTCACAGAGCAAATGTAGGGGAGCCAAACACAGAGACAGTCAGCACATAATGCACATATATACAGTGGATGGGGAAGTATTTAACATTCTTGCAGGGATCAGATTTTGAGCCAATTTAGCATCAAACTTGAACTTTGATGCTGATTTGGAGAACGTCCAGTCCCCATCCAGGGTATGTTAATCAGTTACCCAGCTCCAAATTCCCTAGCAGACATAATAAATCTAAAAAGCAGCGGGTGCCGATACTTCTATGGTGGGGGGGGGGGACTCTGGGGATGTAATTAAAGAAAAATGTTATTTTTTTGGTAAATGCAAACTGAACTTAACTGCACCAATAGCTCTTTTAAAATGCTTAGCCATATCTTACCTTAAAAACAACATGAGGCACTGCCTCATGTTGTCTTTTATTTTACAAATAGAGACTTAGCCAGTGTCTCGATAAGATATTGCCTTAATTGAAGTGTATAGTTTTATGGTTTTGATTGTTACTGGTTTTGGCTGAATTGACTCAGGAATCCTATTTACAGGTATGGCTCTTATACTTTTAATATTTTATAGGCCCATGTTTTTGATCTTGACCCGATATGATTCCAGGTCATTCCGACAAATCAGGTGTGACTGTTTTGCCCATAACAATCAGTGGGTAATGTACTTTCCTGCACACAGATATGTCCGGAGAGGAAGATGAAGTCACCTATAAATGGTACATCACCTTGAAAGTGGAGGTCAGGGAATAAAACATAAAGACACTGCACTATGATTATTACAGCGTCAGAGAGGGGCTCTGCAATTGCTGGAAAGTTCCAAAGAAAAGAATTATACTGTAAAGGATAAAATGCAATCTTTTGTCTGGTCCAGCAGTTTGTTCACAGATACCAGTGATAAGGGGGCATCCCATCAATTCACTGCATCAACTGCCAAAGACAGCAGTTAGCTATTTCAGTTATGCAAAGATCTTAATCAGATCTGAGATCAAAAATTAGCACCATCTGGGCAGCTTCTGCCATATCATCATGTGCTGCTCTGCTGATGCAATGCCTCTCATAATCCATGTTTCTGTGAAATTTACTGAAAAACAGTGAAATATTTTAATTGTCTGCAAAACACATGTCCCATTATTTTTTTCTGGGTGTTGAAATGACATTTTTTTCTATGTTGGCAAGACATTGGTTGCATTGATAACCAATTAAAAGAAAACATTACTTTCTAGTTTAGTTTGTTCTATTACAGCTTGATTCCAGGAGAAATGTTCTATATTTGCGTGACACCTATTCTCTTTTATTATTACTGCATACATGGCTCCCTCTTCCAGAAATTCAAATTGCACCAGTGGCTTTGTGATAGCAAATTCAATCTCCTGAAAGAGTTTGGGTTTGTCCAGTTCTAATCTGATGCAGTAATAAAATAACTGAAACAGTCTTTCATTAATGAATCGCAATGCAGATGTTAAAATTGGCTGATATAGGAAGCATTAGAAGCTATCTGCCTTCCTATGGGAAAAACTGATGAACTATATGGTGCCGAATGTGAAGCTAAATAAGAAATGCTGTTGTGCTTCACCAAAAACAGTCACATCATATCACCGTTTCCTTTTCCATTTGAAATGCTTTTTCATTCTCTTTTGGATGACACTCCTCACCTACTGGAAAGTAGCATGGTTTGTCTCCATTCCTGACATTTCCCGAGCATCGGACCCAAGACTGTCTGGTGTCCATAAAGCCTCGAGCGAGGCTATCAAGATAACAGTGTAAAGTGGAAGGTATCAGTGTCACCGGAGATAAAAACGTCCCAAGACTTTAGCGCAGCACAGTCTGCAGTCAAGCCCACCACTGCAGGCTGCACAGTGAAGCAGGTGCTGTTTGCTGCAGGGCTGTAAGGTTGCTGGAGAAAACCAGAGAGTCCAATCCTGCAGGTCTGCGCAGCTTTCTGCCATCACACATCCAATGACGTAAATCAGTGCTATTCACTATAGGTAATACGGTATCCATCCCTAATATGTCACATAAACACTAGAGGCCAAAACAGTGGAAACATTTCCAATTTTTAGAGACTGCAGAAATTAATTCCAGTGACTCGAGTTCCTTATTTAATCGTTCAATGCATGATACTTGTAAACATTTGGTTGTTTATAAACATTATCGCCAGTATTCATGTGGTAATTTTTAAAGCGTAATGCCAAAAATGTTGGCAACTAGTGCATAATTCAGATAAGATTTGAATTTGCCATATAAGGCGTAGTTTCCTTTAGTCAGACAACTTTATCTGCTTTGTATTACGTACAACATTGCTCCTGTAACTGCTTTCTGCAAATTTGCAACGGAGAGCACTGATATGTTATAGTTACGGATGTTTAAAAAGTCTTGTCCTCTTACGCTGATGCCCACAGTGAACATTCTCTGGGAGCCTTTGACTTGTGTATATTTAAAAGTGATCATCTATGACCATGAGTGAAGTATCAATTTGTTCGCACTATTAAATACATATGTCTGCATCTGTTTTTTGTTATGCCTGAAGACATAAGTAGCTAGAGGACCTCCAGTGGAGAGGCCGGGCCTTTTGGTGATGCTGACTAACTGGAGCCACATGACAGAATGGATTTCACACAGGTTTACTTTGCCCCCTGAGGACTCATGTCTCCTGTTTGAGGTAAGCTGCTTTCAAGCCATAATGATATTTCTGGCTTAAGAGCAGGGCTACCTGAGTTACAGCACAAGTCATTGCCTGCAATATCATTTGGGTATGTTTATGCATGTCGTCCTTTTTATCTTGTTGGATTCCTTGTGATTTTCCAATGCATTGGTCTTCTTGATGCCTGACAAGTACTAAATGCCATATTAGTTAGAGAACAATATCTAACAGTCGAAAACAAAAAAAGTACTGTAGATCAGAGTAGTGGTAGGCCTACCCAAGTGCAGACTCAGGCTTGAATCCAGTCTCAGGTCCGCATGTGAATGGACTCGGCCTTGTCACACACTTGAATTTTTGCTCTGTCTTGACTTGAACACCGGTGACTTGAAAATCTTCCCGGGTTCACAGTGTATATCTGCAGTCTGTACAGTATGCAACTTTAGTGACAGTCCTCCCCAGCACCCACCCCCCATCTCTGATATATATATGAGATATATGTCTTTAAACATTGTGCGCACATCCATTCATGACCCTCATTTTGCTTACTAGGTCAACAATCATCTGGTCTGTGCACATAAATCTTAAGGAGTTTCTGTGCAAGACATCCAGTAAAAAGTATCTCACTGCCTAATACAGATATCGCAGAGCATTGATAGCTGAAGCGGCTGGCACAACTTCCAGTGCCTATTGACTCTTGGAAAGGACATATAGAGTCAAGTACACATGCTAACGCTTGCAAACTCAGTTGGTTGAAAGGTAATGACTGGCCATGCAGCCAGAATTTGTTTCACATAGTAATTTGACGATAGCTATTCAGCTAGCTAGCCGATGTCTTTCTGATAATTATTGTTGTACTTGAAAATTGTTTAAAGTCTGTGCAGCAACTGGCCGCAGCATTTGTCCCCAGTCTCCCCCTAGTAGACCTACTGGTGGTGCGATTGATCTGCTGTGTGTGGAATCTAATAAGGAATTTTTCAGACACAGGAGTCTGTATAATACATTGTTATCGACACGCTTAAATATAATAATTTTTGCATATTATAAAATCAATAATGTCATGCTTGCTGATGGTAGCTACTAGCCAGGTAGTTGTAAAATAATGTGATTCCATCAGAATAAGGCCCAATCGTGTGCAGTAAAGGCATAAAATATCCATAGCGCTTGTATTTATGAAAAGCTGCATTTCATTGTTGTACAGTGGAGAGTCCCAGTCTTAACACATATCTTACATAGTGTTACATAGTTGTGTGTGCACTTTATGTTTAGTTACGTACATTGTGTGTATGTCTAAGAAATGTTTTGTTAAATAAAAAAGCCTTTTTAAGGAATTTTGTATTGTTTTATGCATATCCTTTGTTTCCGGACCCAATTTTAAAAGCGGTCAGCAAGATTTGGCGTGATTCATATACAATAAATAAGACAAATTAAGAGCACGTTTCCTATCTTTCTATGTGAATCTGCATGTTACTGAGGCCAATTCACTACACATGCAGAGCACAAGGACAAAACATATATCAAACAAATATTGTAGTCCTATATCAGACAAAATAAGTTTATTAGATGAATAAGTTATTTTAAGTTATGTTTAGCTGTGAAACCGCACCCTATAATGAAATCTTTATTATTTTTAAATCTTTCTTTCTTATTTAAAATCTTTCTCGTATTATTTTACGATGTGACTATTGCATGTGTGACCACTGCAACGTTGCGACATACAACTCACCCCCCACCCCTAGCCATCTCCAGCCACCCCCAGTCACATCCCCTGCCACTGGCCAAATTCAAAGTCTCCCCCAATGTCAAACTCCTTCCGGTGCCACTGGCTATAGACATTAGTGACTAAAGCAGTTCAGGAAATCCATTAATCCATCCATCCATTATCCACTTGTTCTGGTTAGAGTCACATTGGGCCTGGAGTCTATCCCAGGTAGCACAGGGCACAAAACTAAGGAACACCCAGAATGCAGTAAATGTATGGCGTAATTCCAGTTCTTTCTTTAGCATAGTAAAGATCATATACCCAAGTTCAACATATTGTTTAGAAAGCTCAGCATTGCTAAAGGTTACAATTAAAATTCAACAAAGACCACAAATACTTGCATTCTAGCTTGAGCCATCAGTGGTTAGTGTGTATTTCAAATCACTGAGTTCAAAGTGATTTAAGACTGACCTCACTGAGATTATGAAACTCCCACAAAAACCTGAAATGTCAGAATGCAATGTACCATAAATCCATATGAGAATACAGATCTCATGACCCAAACAGGAGGATTGTTGAGATGCTCCGAAACTACTACTACTACAATTTTTTGATAAGGAAAGTACTTATTTAGACTTAATTAAAGCGAATTGGTTTCGATAGGACGCACAGGTACTATTAATTCATCAGAACTAAGTAAAAGAGAAATTAAAATACAAATTTCCTTCTTTTGAAAGAATACAAAGCATAACATTTCTGCTAATTATGGTTATGCTGGCCCTGTTTACACTTAGTTTTAAAATGCACCTTGCGTGATCGAATCTCAAGTAGACAGCTGAAATACATAGTAATTGTGACAGCCTTGTCAGGGACGCATCCAGGACACATCAGCATGTACAATACAGAGGGTATATGGTCAAATGCATCCCAGACCACCTCAACAAGTGGTTTGAGTGATTGGATCACAATGCATCTTATTTGTATTTCATGCTGTCCACTTGTAATCCGATCACTCAAGATACATTTTGAAACCAAATGTAAACAGGGCCTTTGGTAATTTGCTCCGAATAGGTGGAATTGATTATTTTTTTATATCTATTTTTGTCACTTTGCCAACCCATCCACCTAACCCCAAGTGCTTCCGTGTTTGGGAATCCCTAGTGGAGTGCACTGAAATAGTTTAATGGGTTGTTTCTTATTGTCCAGTTTTCATCACAAGATAAATGGTCGCTTCCCGCTTTCTGTTTTTCTATTGTGAAAAAAAGGCTCCTAGAGATCTACCACCCTATTGACTCTAATATATTCATGTTCTCTCTTAACATGTTCAACTCGGGAGTGGTGTGGCTCAAATGCCATTGAATTTAGAGTTTTACGAAAAGATTTCTATGATTATCCAAAGATCAACATAAACACTACAGGTGGTCAAGGGTTCGCGAGAAGTCAAGAAGAAAAATAATGACCAAGTAGGAAAGAAAGATATGGTGAGTTCATTTTCATACAGAGGATGGGAAGAAGGCATTGATAGGCATTTTGTTTAACAGATCAATGCTGAGTTCTTGCTCAGCATTGTCCTACTACAGCTCTGGTTTTTTGCAATGCTTGACCAATACTCTGACAGCTTGATGAAGTTGTTTTGCAGCAAGGATGGTGTCACTGGTGGAAAGATAAAGCGCATCATTTTAGCCATTTCCCAGGTTGATACAAAAGCTAATCATGTAGGCCAAATATATTTTTGCTTGGAGTTTCTTAACAATGGACAGGAAATGTTGAAATGCAACTTTCTTTTGTTTCTTTAAGGGAAAACATTAAATACACCCAAAAAATGGCTCCTCCAGGTATTGTGCATGTTTATGAAGTAGGACCATGAAAAGCGTGTTAAAGAGCATGTGGTGAGTGAACTCCACACCTAATAATCTAATCATGTAGTTACACCTTAATGTGTTTTATGGTCTATCTTAGCATGAGTTGCCTATAGTCTTCTTACGTTTTATTCTGAGCCAACAAGACTTGATATCTTGAAAGATGAAAAGCAAATGTAATGAGGATGTGTGATAGGAAGTGTCTTATTTTGGCTTATTTATGCCTTGTACCTTAGTTACCCACCAGAGCGGTTTGAAGTCCTGGATGGACAGAGGATTTCACCCACAGCACAAGCCTGGAACTGCAAGATACTAGCATCATAGACTACAGAAACTGACCTAGAATCCATGTTTTGGAAGAACCATCTTCAGAATACTAGACTAAGTGGTAAATATTGCACTAAGGGGTAAATAAAAGGTGGTTTCTGTTCTTGTGTTAGCAGGCATCATTTGTTTTTGATCAAAACACTTGCTGATATCTTTTTTTTTACTGGCAATGTCTGCTGTTAAAAGGTTTTGTTTGTTAAACCTGAGATTGAGAATTGTATTTTTAAATGTAAATGTCGCTATTTCTAGCATACACATCTTGCAGTTTTCAAGAGATATGTTTTGTCAGTTGCAACTATTCAGAGAATTTTGTTTCTTAACCCCTTCTTTACTGTATATTTCAAATGATCTATTATATTCATAGATTTCTGCCGCTTGTATCTGCGATTGCATTCTTTCTACCTAACATTTGTGTCTATAGGTGAGGTTAGGAACGCAAACTGACCTGTAAATTGATAGATTTGCATTCCGGCTCAGCACTTTCCTCACCACAGCAGACCAGTATAGTATTTGCATTACTGCCAACGCTGCACCGCTTCACCTGTCAGTCTACCTCTACCTCATGAACTAGACCCTTGAACTCCTACACTTTAGGCAGTAACTCATCCCCAACCTGGAGGGGACAGTCCACCCTTTTCCAGTTGAGGACTGTGACCTCAGACTTGGAGGTGCTGATCTTCACCCTGGCCACCTCACACTCAGCTGCAAACCTTCTCAGTGCATGCTGCAGGTCACAGCTCAATGAAGCCAACAGGACCACATCATCTGCGAAAAGCAAAGACACCATCCTGTAGTCACCAATCCAGACGCCCTCTGCCTCTTGGCTGCATCTATAAATTCTGTTTATAAAGGTTTTGAAGAGAATGGGTGACAAAGGGCAGCCCTGGCAGAGTCCAACACCCACTGGGAATGAGTCTGACTTACTGCCGGCAATGTGAACCAAACTCTCGCTCTGGTTATACGGGACCTAATGGCCTGTAACAGAGGGTCCAGCAGCCCATGCTCCTGAGTCACCCCC
>JAODKE010000007.1:2390092-2411294 GCA_026779605.1 Mormyrus hasselquistii | reverse complement strand
GGTGGGGGGCGGGGGTCCGCTGCCGGCGGCTTGGTGGGGGGGGGGGGGGGGGGGGGGGGGGGGGGGGGGGCGGGGGGGAATGCAAGAGCTTCCATCTGCTGCTGCTAAACCTCATGGAGTATCTCCATCCCTGATTAAAATGTACCCACTTTATATAGCTTGTATATTCATTGATATTAATTACACGCATAACCAATCCAAATCAGGGCAAACTTTTAAAATATACGGTGTCAGGTTAGCTGCAGGACTTCTTTACATGCAGTTTCCTTGCATGGTCAAAAATAAGTCCATTGACCAGAGTCAGCATTTCTTAATGACTAACTCATGCCGTTCTCTTTCATTCCACCAAACATACAGTAGGGCTTATCTTCTCTGTATGCTTGTATTTGCTCCAACATGCCTCAGATAAGTCAGAGTTTAACAGGGAATTATCCCTTATGGATGCTCCCTATCTGTACTCAGCCTGGTGGTCTAGAAAGTTCTGCTTCCTATCCCATTTACAAAATCCTGTAGTGTCGCTTACTGTTGACGTTTCCCCAAATGCGTGTTTCATTATGCAAGTGTGTGCATGTAAACCATCTTTCTCAATGTACAGTATTCAATGACTATTTATATTACAGGAAATGGTCAGATTTTCTGATTGTCTAAGGAAGCCTTGTTTAATTAAGAGAATATTGTTAATTATATATATAATTATATATATATCAGATTTTTTTCCAATAGTCCATGAATTCTATTGCTGGACTACATGACAAATAATTTTCATGTTTAAGGAAAGTTATGACCTGTTAGACTTAAATAGAACAAGAGACTAGCATTGACCATTCAGTTTTAATAATGTGATTCTGGCTTTATTACAAACCAGGGCTCAATATCATTATTTTTAAAGCAGCTTCCTTATCCAACCTTCTTTTATAAATTCATATGTGCTATTTGATAATAGAAATTTTCTTTGTTATAAGTAATTCATCCCTAATGTTGTATAATTTGGAGAAGACAAACATATATGTAGTTATTTCTTGATTTTAAGGTGGGATTTTTTGATCAATTCAATGAGTAACATTGTGGAACCACATTGATTGTTATTCATAATTTTTGCGAAAATAGGTATGCCTGACAGTATCTGCAGAAGGGTCTCCTCTCTCATTATGAAACATTAATTCTCACTATAATTAACAGCTCGTAATGTTAAAGTGGTAATAATGAAGATACTGTGTGGTCTCCTCAGAGCAGAATTCCACATTGCACTCAAAAACAGTCTGATGCATCATTTTCGGGAGAAACACCTTAGTATACAAATTTCAGTGCCTGACATACTTGGCTGTGGAAATTATCCATTGGTGTTTTTGAGAATATTATGAGTATATGTCTAAAAATAGTTGCCAAAGACTAACTTAATGGCTTTACTGGTTCAGCCAGGGGTTATGTGACACTTCATTCAGCCATGTAATTGTTTTCTTGTATGTATGTTTGTTTGTTTATTTTGTCGAACATACGTCCATAATATCTTTATAGTTACAATTGTAGTTTTTTTTTTTTTTTTTTTGCTTTAAGCAAGTTTATTCCATTTTTATCAGAGAAAAACAAGATATTAAAAGGGATATTTTTTGTTTATTTTTTTAGTTTTTTGCTAGTTTGAGAAAGTAATATGCCTTTTTTAAATGTACATAAAAAAATCAAAATATTTTTCAGTCCTTGCCTCAGAAAGATTAATAATCCTATCCCTGCATTACTGTAATTATCGTGCTTCAGCAAACAATACAGAAATGCTTTTATGCTCTCTTTGTATTCTCTCTAAAAATGATCCTGTATTTAGCTGATGATGCAAGTCTACATGGAGAGCATGAAAAGCTATTTCGATAGAACTGCAATCATTTAGCACTCCACATTGCTACAACTAAAAAGGCTGAATAAAGGGGTTCAGAGGGCTGGTGGTGTCATTTCGGTCTTGGGGAGGGGCAATGTCACTTGTTTTTAATGTATCATCTCTTCTCAAAATGCACACCCTTAACTCGATTCACATATGTGGCTAATTAACACTGTGCAACATTTTATGAATGTCAATGAATACAGACTGCAGAGTCAGCATGAGAAACTTGAACATTCCTCTAGCAGTAACCCAAATCTGAGAAATTCCACTAGGCAATGTGAGCAGAATTGCAATAGTCATTTTGTGAAAGTCGTGAAAGTGGTAGTAAGTGGGAAGAGTTGTTAGAGACTGTTGGGTATAATTGTAGCCAAAATTGCCCTAATAAAGTAACTATGGCAAATGAAAGAATTTAAGTAATTATACAATTAAGTCCTCAGCTTTGTGTTTTCAAAATGTTGTACAAAATAGTCTTTGTGTCACACAAAGATTCGCCATAGGAACGGCCTGAATACTAGGATTCAGGATGAAATACTGAAATACTAGAAATACTAGGATGACATATCACTACTGCAACGCTAAGGCAGCCATAAGAGCAAAGCTGACTGCAATGAAGAGAGGTGTGAACATTACCTCGCTCTCGCACCCTTGGATAGCAGCCATGAAGTCACCATACAAGTGAATCCCTACTTTCCATCCCCCACATGTGAGCCCATCCTCAGATCAACCAGCGGGTCCCTGCTGAAAATAGTGGTGTACAGGGATCAAGTTGAACTGGCTGTCTTGCAGCCTACTATTAAGACAAAGTGTTATATAACTGTGTTTCATCCCCCCCTCAGACATGCCATGAGGTCATTATAAAGAGGAGGATCCTTAACTGTTGTCTTGCTTTTTTGTGGGAAAATGAGTCCCAGCTTTCTATGTGCTGCATTATTAATTTGTGCTGATACATCATCATTTGTTTTCATTTCTGTGTCAATCTCCCATTGGTCCTCTTTCAGAGCATTTTGATTGGTTTACTGTAAAAAAGATTCCGCCCCCATATCGATCCTTTGCCAGAAACAAGTACTATCAGTAAGGCAGGCTAAGCATCTTCGAATATCGCTGCTCTACAGAATGCAGACTGCCCTTACTGAGCTGTCACCTCTCCCTCGGTCTGGCTATGCCGGCAGTTACTATGACAACAAATAGACATTTTCGATACACTTCATGAAAGTGCGTGTCGCCATCCTTCCTTTCTCAAACCATATCTTCACCAAGACAAAAAGACTGCATGCAGAGGCTCATTTTCTGTAGAAACCTCTCATCAAATGAAGTTCCAGATTATTGTGTTTATGTGTCTTTGGGGATCAAATACCAATGCAAAAACATTATAAGTGTTTAATTGAAATTCATCAAAAATGTTGACGCACAGGTGATTAATGCCGTCTGTTGAGTGTGTCTGGAGTGCCGGCCTCCCCCCGGCAGCTGTCATTCTCTTCCTAATAAGACCACGCGGCTCCATGAAGGATATAACGAAGGGGGCTATGTGACCAGAGCGGAGGACACAGAGGTCATGCCTGTCATAGGAGCCCCACTCACAATCCAGAGCCCTCTAGCATTCCTGTGCAGCTTTTGCGGGGTGGGGGGGCAATGCTTCGAGGGGGGGGCACTGGAAAGTCATTCAGCAATTTATTGGCTTTCCACCAAAAGCGCGTGGGACACCGCTCTCTATCTATCTATCTATCTATCTATTCATCCAGCACATTGCCACATAGTAAAATTAAGGTTTGAACCCCCCTCACCCCAATATTTTTGTTTCCAACCAAGCATATAGACAGGAGACGTACCTTCTTCCCTACTTATGTATCTACCTAATGACACATAGGAGCACCGGAATAGCCCCACTTACAGCCTGGCATACATGCTTACGTATCACTGTAATAGCCTCTCCTCTGGTTCGCTGTCCTTCAAGGGCCCTGCTTGAAATTCAGCGCAAGCTGTGACAAGCCGCACGGCGTTTTTTTTTCCAGACGGTAAGACGACAGTGATTACATGTGCTAAAATACTGATAAGTGGGCATTAGTCCTGTCACCATCCCCCGGTCTCCTGCAGCAATTCGCTATGCTTCTCTGCACAAATTGGACAGTGTAGAAAAAGAGGCGTTGAATATACAAAGGTGCAGTGTCACACTTAACCAGATGTGTGCATTTTACAGGTTTATCTCTAGGCCAGACTCTACATCTATATTTACCCTTCGTCCCACCGCTTTTCTCCATGTGAGGAATCTCACTATTATCCTGTTCTTCTGTCGGATTGCATGTGCTGCAGGGATTGATACTAGCATGCTACAAGGCTGTGACCTTTGAACCCTGGCAGCATTTGATAAATGCTCCTCTCTTCGCCTAGGATACAGGCTCATTCGCAGGCAGGGAAGCATCTCTCAATGAGAGTAATTCGGTGTGAAAATCACAGTGACGTACAGAGACCATCAGATAAATGGCAGCTCTATAAATAATATCTGCATTCCAGCGATCTTCTGCATGTGAGAGTGAGATGTCCCACAGGCAAAGAAGAGAATTGTGCAGACCCTGACCTGCATATCTCAACGATAAAAACATAAACCTATTCCATCAGCTAGGAGCAGGAAATGAGAATTGCCATCCACCAAAAATTCCATAACACTTTAGTTGAGGGGACACAAATAATGTATGATTAATGCATTAAAGAACCATAAAGAAAGTGTTAGTTACGTACTGATCACATGTTTGTTCAGCATTAATCAATCGGAACATAAGCATTTCATTTACAGTACTATATTTGTTCATGATTTGTACTTGAGTAGTACCTGAGTTACTAAGGTATTTGTGCACCCTCAAGTGAAGTGTCAACAAAAATTCTGCTAACAAAGAAATTTTTAGAAGTTAATGCTGAAAATAAATTACATTAGGACCCTTCCCAACACCACGATCATAATTCTCTGCTAGCACAGGTCGGCCAGTGTTTACTATAAATCCACTTGTTTGTTAGATGAACAAGGCCTCTGTGCATGAGGCTAAAGGACCCCCCCCCCGAGGTTGTATAGTGGGGGGCATGTGGGGTAGAGGGTGTCCTGTTTCAGATTTTCCATGCATACAGCACAGGGCTGCCATATTGAAATGCTGCATGACGTCCGGCTCTACACTGCTGAGTGACCGTGGCAGAGGAGCATTGTGCACGACGGCAGCAAAAAAGAACATGGCAGAAAGTCCCCACCGGCGCGCGACACGCTTCGCTGCCGAGTCTAGTGTTACCATCACGAGCGATGAAACCTATTCTTAGGATGCGCAGGCAAGTGTAAAGCAAGTCAACTATAAGAGGACCAAACGTGCCAAGCGGCTTCCGAAAGATTGCAGATAAGCTCGATGCATTTCCAGTCCATTTAGTAATTAAAACTGTCATTGTTTAGAATTGTAATCCACAGTCGGAACATCAACTTGATGCTGTAGGTAAAGAAAATAAACTGACTGTACTGTTCGTATTTTATAATGATATTTCTAGTGAATGAGCCCGCTCCAGTGTTACATAACCACCTCTCATGGGCAAAAAAAACCACAGCAGCATGTTGTATATCCTTATTTTCTGTGAATGGCCATACCCTGCCATTATTTAATGATAAAAATACAAGCGCCTCATATTTTATGTGTATATATACACACACACATATACACACACACATATATAAAATATGATGACCTCTGAAGGACAAAACTGCAGCACCAGATGAGAGCCACATAGTAAAATGAAGGTTTTAACCCCCTTAGTATTATAAAGTCACCGCTATTAGCGTGTAAAACTGCAGCAACATATTTTGTGCTTGTTTCCTGTGAATGGCCATGCATTACCTGCATGCCTGGTCAATATACAATAACCTCCGCAGCAGAATAAAGCCACAGAATTATTTTTTAAGTCCACTGTGAATGGGCCCTACATCTGCAGTGATCCGACACTGCAGCACTATGTTTTATATCCTTATTTGCATTGAGCGGCCATCGGATCGCATTGCATAATACCAAAATTGCAGAGTCATATTTTATATCTGTATTGCTCATGAATTGCCATGGATTCATCTTTCCTAGTAATCTCTGCAGAGGTGCAAAACTGCAGCATCGTATTTTATACCCTACCCATATGTAATATTTTTCAAAATGAAATTTTTATTGCAAAAATTAACCAAAAGGAATGAATATCAACCTCCACCTACCCATTATCCTCCCCTGGGGTAGGATATTTTTTACAGTGTGCCTTTTTCCCATGAGTGCTAAAAAAGGTGCAGACAGTGTACAGAAATATTCGGAGCAGTTATATCATGAAGGGCCCACATCCTGACAGCTGAGCTGTAATGTTTGAATACACAAGGAGATACTCACAGTGTCATTCTTGGCCTCTGACTGATGTTCTTGGTCCACTTTCCAAAGAATTGTAATTACTTGACAGAGAACTCGTTTTAAATATTTAATCAACATTTAACATGAAAGACTCTGGTACCACGTATCTGAAATTACTTTTACGTTGCCATGTCAGAAGTCCATGGGACGCTCCTGGCCTGTGTTTGGGCTGGCGTTTTTGGCTGCGTTTCTGCCCTTAGTTGCACCTTCAGTCATGCCAGTGTGCAGAGAGATGGAGAGGAGCCCACAGAAGTACGCAGCACACATCTGCTTGCTTTGTGTTCCTTTAATAGATTCAGCTTTGAAGTCAAAGTTTCACAGACATTTCTTCTCTCTCACATCTCATATTGCTGCCTACAAAATTATACAGTATCAATGTAGAAAAATCAGTAAGTCGAATGACTGCTAAGAAATAAATAAGAAGAACTCAAAGGGCCCCTATAATACCAAAGTAGCACCCAAATAAATAACAAAAAAATGCATATTTTATTGACTGAGGTGTTCAAAACAAAGCGTCATGCAAAAAAAAAATAACGTAGGGGAGGGAAGTGCAGAGATTTAAACAGACACATAAGACCATAAGAACAAGCAACCGTGGGCACAATCTTGCCATAAAGATTACAAACTTAAGGGTGTCTAGCATTTCTCTGTTTTAAAGAATATTTTGAGTTTACATTGCGTTCCCATGAACTGTTCACCAGCATTTCTGAATATATAACGGCATTGTAACCATACAAAGTCCATGACACAACATGAGGTTAAACACTGAATGTTAAGCCATTAACAACTGTTTTCTTATTGCAGAGATTGGAGATATGGTATCTTAGGGAATGTAACATGTATATAAAAATAAAAAATAATAATAATAATTATTATTATTATTATTATGCCAGTGGTACAATAAACAAAAAAATGATTGATGAATTAGTCTTACAGTTTTGTTGCTTTGTATTGGAAGCATATTTTCTGGTAGGTTAGGGAAATGTCCACTGCTTACAAGAAATTTCACATGGTAATTGAGAATAATTGAAACTATTCAAACTTTGTAAAAATTATTTATAATGAACGGCATGGATTTTAAAACATTTTTGCATATGCTGAGTAATTATCTGTGCAGAAAAAGGACATACAGTTGACATAGAGTTATATTAACCAAATCAGTATGAGATACAAACTAGAAGAATATCACATTAAAAAATACAGGACGTTTTCAAAACAGGCCTGACCACTTTGAAGTCATACTATTAAAAATGACTTAACAATCAACCACAACGATCTAATCACAAATCAAAGTGGCCTGTTATTTAAACATAAATCACTGCTCTTACTTTGTGCAATTTAGGGAACTTGAACAGTAAATTTCCAATACAACACTATCTTTTCAAGTTAATGAGCTACAGATACAGTTTTAACAGTGAGACACAATGTAACGCCCAGTGTGCAATGGCTTTGTTTACAGGGGGTCATTGCTGTAGACAAAATCCATACTCAGGTAAAGGCTGTACTGGGATGTTGAGCTAGTTACATATCCTGCGCTACTGTCCACAGGGTTAAGTGATGCCTCTGCATCTCTGAAAAGGGGACCACACCTGCTTATATCATGTGCCTTAACTTGTTTATGAGTACTGTGATTCATATACCAAGTCCACATTATACGACTAAGTACACTTCATTGAACTGTCTCTGCAATATGAGTATTCACACCTTCGGCAGACAATATAACAACTAAACATTTAATCGGGATGCATACAAAAGAGGTTCTTAACAGTCTAGAAGGTCACATGAATCTGCAAATAGTCACTTTAGGTGGCTAAGATCTGAACTGACATGACATATTGGAAACACTTCATTTTAACTTGGGGTGTTTTCTAGCTGTTGTAGATTTGAATTCACCACTATTCTGGAACTTCATAAGACACTGATGATGGTACTAGATTACAACTTTGGTTATCTAAGTTTCAAGTTTATTTTTACAGAACAAACATACTTTCATAAATCTTTGCATACGTAAGACCTAAATGAAGTAATGCGTAGACAAAGCGATTGCACCTGGTTCTCTCATATATTAATCAATCGCACATTAATTCTGCAATCTTAGCCTCTCAGAGTTTTATGTGAACAACAACATTCCAGCATTCTTTAAGGACTCATGAGATTATGTGAATAAGGAGTTGTGCCGTATGTGTATGTATGTTACCTGACATCTGCAGCTGTCACTGCTATACCAATGTGAATAGTATTCGTACACAACGCACTCCGCCTCATTGTAGCGAACACTGATCTTACACAATACGGAATGTTGGTGTGAGCAGATGGTTAATGCTTAAATTCATCAATGCTCACGCGTAGCCAAGGTAATTCATTAATGTATACTGAGAGAGGAAACAAAATGTACCTTGTTTGTTAACGATATGAGACGAGATGCTACAGGAAGCATCTGGCCACAGTGTGTTTTGTTCCTTTTTGACATTATCCAATAATATCAAAAACAAATGTAAATGTGTTATAATTGCATTGAAATATTCATATTTGCTTTTATCAAAACACTGATAACACTAAGAAAATGTGTGTAGCCTTATCACTAACCATGTCTGATTTTGCACTTGTGTGTCAGTCTATATGCATATATGCTTAAACATTTATATATGAATCTATACAGATGTATTTGCATGAGTGTACATATGTATATACTCACACACGCACTCTCACACGCACACACACTTGTTAAGGCAATCGTCTGCATTGTGCGCCACACTTCCACATCTTCTTGTGTTTATCTCCGAAAGCTTTCCAGTAGTTGTGGCCAAGCTCTCTTCTTCAGGCTGCATGTCTCCACAACAACAGTACAGTCTTCTGGACTCTTCTGTGCTTTAAAGTACTGTGTCAAAACAGAAGACAGCAGGGCAGGAGCGTCATATTACAGCCTCATTAAAGGACTGAATCGGCATTTTCTTTTAAGATGCTCACTTATTGGTCAGCCTCCAAATTCCATCCAGCAGAAATGTATTTGATGTTAAATATAGCATAAGCACAGTAAAATCAAACCCTTCCATTACCAGTACCAGCAGCGCTATAGTAGGTGCAGGATTCTACTTACTGAGATCTACATACCGACTATGGACTGAGTTCTAACAGGTGACAGATGCTATATATCAAATCAGCACTGACCAGAGGCAGGCAAAGCCAAAACCCAGCAGAGTTTTACAGCTAGTTATGAGATCCAGAGACATATTTACAACAGCTAATGTACGGTGTAACGTAATAAAATGTAATAATGTGCAGCAAAAACACATCACATTCCATTTCAAAGACATAAACAAAATACATTCTTCTGCAACATATATTAAATGAAGACAGTTTTCCAAATTGGGCTAATGTTAAGTGATTCATAGTCTTGGATGCATAAAATACCCATACAAAACTGCCGAGAGGCAATGATGTTTTGTTGCACCGTGTACATTTTTTAAATGCTCTGCACATGGTGTTTTCTTTTGTTAAGCCATGCAATTTTGAAAGCCAGCTTGTTAGTTCCACTATAATTAGGTAGACCGGCCTCTTTGTTTAACACCTGATACTGTACAAGGCCTCCACGCTCTCCTGTTTTTCTAGAAAGTTCCAGAAGGAATCCCAGCTTTGTCTATACTGTATGACACGATTCACTGGAGAGCAGACCCTGGCCTCTGGCAAAACTGTTTTATAATCAAAGTCACTTTATGAAACCTTGCATGAAAGCAACACCTTCTCGAAAGCCTCTCCAGGAAAAATCCAAAGACACACAAACAGAATTTCCTGGCAAGCAGAAAAATATGGTCCTCCTCAATGCTATAGCTGCACTGAACCGAGTCTGGTCTTTTCCTTAGTCGTCAGGAATTTCTCTTGCCATATGGACCCACATGTTTTGGAAAAGGATAAATCTGAATACTCCGGCTCAAACTCAAAAATCCAAGCCTGACTGGCTGCCGAAGGTGTTCTAGATACCGGATCCTCACATTTGGAAGAAAATATCAGTTGGAAAAATAATAAAGGTCACCTGAGCCAGACATGGCACAAGCTTGAACGCACATGTGTAGAGCAATGTAGCAAAAGTTGGACCAAAGTACGGGCTGAAGGCCAGGGAAGATTAAAGCTGTGTTTGATGAAGCCTGGCTTAGGACCAACTGCCCAGCAAGCCAACCATGGTCTGCTCTCTGGAAGATAGGTGTGTGAAATTGGATCTCAGGGACTCTGTTTCTAATGGTAATCACTTCCTGTTTGGTACGTGTTATCCCTTCTACTGGAACTGAACTATTTGCGTGGATGTGAGCTCATCATTTGCAACAGGATGAGTAGTGGATTTAAAACCTTAGATAAATGTTTCTTTTTTTTGTACATTACAAATCCCTGTAGCTTTTCGGAGTATGTGTTGTGACGGTTTGACTGAAACCATTATTCCTTAGCTGAGGTGCTACTGTGAAAGTGTGATGACATCACACACAATGTCACCTCCAGAAGAACTCTGCATTTCACATCTATACCTTAAGAGTGGATGGGTGTTATGGCTCACAATAAAATTAGCACAGGCCTCAGCTCATTTCACTGTTGCTTCAAGTAGCTCTTCTATACTGCTTTACAGTAAGTATTGCTTAGCTAAGTGGGAGGAAAGGTGACAGGGTAGCTTATTGTTCCGAGGATTGAATCCAATCCTGCATGGAGTTATGCTTTCCTTGTGTTGCATCGCTATCCTCCAGTCCATGACATGCAGTTTCATGAGTTTCTAATTCTTATTTTGTGTGTCTATGTGTGTGTTCATGCATGTGGACTATGTTTATATTACATTGTGGGACACAAATGCTCCCCACAATGTGATATAAACCTGATATTGTGACGTTGTGGGGACCACATTTCAGGTCCCTACAAAGGTGTGTGAATGCCATCAAAAAACTAAAAATGCCAAAAGTCTTGTATTTTGTTTGCTTACTTATGATTAAGGCTAGGACTGAGTAGGGGTTAAGGTCATCATGTGGGCGTTTTCCCCATAGAAATGAATAGAGTGTCCTCACAAAATATAACTACGAACCTGTGTGTGTGTGCGCGTGCGTGCGTGTGTGTGTGTGTGCATATAGCCTGGCCTTCTGCATTGTGCCCTGTACTGCCTGGGACAGGCTCCAGCTCTCTCTGTGACCCTGTACCGGATAATCATTTGGAAGATGGATGGGTTCTATGGAGCTGTAGTACATCTAGTGATCTCTTCGTGTGAAGTAAAGGACATATTTCTGTTCTCACATTATGATTTTCTAACGATAAAATAAAAATAATGCAACATTCGGCTGGTTTGGTTTAAATCTTCAATGGGTTACCTGCAAAGACTTTCATTTTGCGATTAGTTGAAGACATAAACTGTGGCGACATCTTAATTATTGCATTTTCATTTTCTTAAAGTGTGAGTCCCCCTCCGGAGGCTGTGTACATATGAGTGCAGATGTACCATGTTCCCCTGTAATTGCAATGGGACATAAATGTACAGGAATCCCATCCATTTGCAGGCAGTTATCGCAGAGCGACTCCATGCGCTGAGTGGAAACCAGACATGGGGCCAATTTGTGAAATTGCTGAAGTGTTTACACCTGCAGAATTACTGAACATCCTCTGCAGAATGCGGAATTTATAAATTCTAAGACTCCGTGGCTCTGCACACAATGAACACGCTGCTTACTACATTGTAATTGATTGACGTTCCCTGTAATTTCATTTACAGTGAGTTCTCAATGATTAATTAACCAATGAACTATGAGGAGATTACCTCAAGCTTGCTTGTAATATGATATTTGCTTCACATTTACATTACTTTGAATGAAAGCATCTTATAAATAAAGATGTGTAAATGTGGCTTGTCCGAGTGTGAGTGCATGTTGCTGCTCTAGATTGTTTAAATTATGTGTGGCCTGTTGTTTCCTATTGAATAGCATTATCTGTAGAAAATCACATGTGGCATATGAGACAGATCAGTGGGTCAAACTACACAGCAGCATTTTGATACAGAGTGACAAAGAAGGTTTACCATCCGAAATTGCTAGCCCTCTACACTTCACCTTACATTAGAGTCACAGTGAGTTAAAGCCATTTTATTCATGGTGGGTGGACTGCCTGAAAACATACCCTATTATCTTTCTTGATGGTAAGCTAGTGACCTTGACGAAATGGACATGCTTTGAATTTTGTGAATGAAGCGAGTGACAACTCACTGAGCGTTGAAAAAGACTGCGATCCTAGGACCAATGTGTCACTACCCAAAATAGGCTGAACACTTTTAACTGGACCCCAATAATGGCCGATTCTAAGCTATCACCAAGAGATGACCATGACAAGTGTAGAACACTGTTATACAGAATTTTTAGAATACTGTCCAAAGATTCATCAACTGATTTCAAAATGCCCACACTGCTCTATCAGAAAACAATCTTCCAAATGGTGGTTGAACCAATGAAACACTTTTAAAAGCGTCATTAATTCCACCCCCAATCACCTTTGTAAAAGGGATCAAATGGCTATTTAAATGCATAGATTCCACAAAGTTAACTTTAAAATCAGGACCTCTCATTACCACTGCTTACCATAGTGTTATACAGTCAAAAGGTTAATTGACATACATTGGTATAGTTCCATACAGACGTCTCTGCTTGTGGATTGTTTATTCATAAAGAATAATAAAAGATTTTACTCTATTGTCAAAAAGCCAAATACATGCAATACACTCACACATGGATTGTTCTGGAAATTGGTTTATTTTGGCCTTCCTAATCTTACAGTCATTTATTTTCTCTCATACCCGATTTTGGCTGCTGGATTGGGATGGTAGATCCTGAAAGAAGACGCACAGGCTAAAATGATGCCTCATATGCCTGTATAATACATCAAGGAGACACTGATGGATTGATCCATGGGGGGTGTTGGGCCTCATACTGGATGAACAAATGAGTCGGAACGTTTTGGCCTCACATTTCTAGCATACAAGAACAAGACCACATTCTGTTCTTGGTTTTTGTTGCTCCCCAATGGCGTCTATCCACGGCGACAGACACAAATGCCACCGCAACCACAATAAAGTCAAGCAGGTAAATACAATAAGCCAGGTCTTGCCAACCCAGTCCTTGAGGACCCACAGACGGTTCATGTTTTTGCCCCCTCCCAGCTCCCTGCCAGAAAGTTTACATTTTTGCTCCATTCATAGAACTGGGAGGGAGCAAAAACGTGGACTGTCTGTGGGTTCCCGAAGGACTGGACTGGGAAACACTGCCGAGAGGCACAAACAAGCCAGACCATGTAGCCACGTTATGAATCTAACATTGACTCATGGTTAATTGGACTACATGAAACTCCATCCTGCAGTGTACCAAACGTCTGTCGCTACCACACATGCCCAGCCTCCCCTTCCTGCCCACACCTTCTCCACACAGGCTGCTGTGGCACCAACATACAACCTAGGGGCTCCACCTCCTCCTGGCTCTGCACAAGCCGACGATTCAAAAAGACAATGAATAATTTATCCCAACATCAGTCTAAGTCCACTGCCACAGCATGAGTAAAGAAATGAGAACCACCGGTGCAACAGATCTTTGTAAAACAATCTCAGCGCTTGGCATTGATAGCAGCCAGCTATCGTGAGAATTACTTGGGGTTTTTTTTTTTGTAGACACAGGTCACAGAGGCCAGAGGGTTACTGTTCGGGGTCAATACATCACTCACACAGATAGCTGTCAGGTATAGCACAAAGACGTCCTTCGTCATCTTAATTGGTTTTACAATCGTTTCCTTCTGGAACACGCCGTGTCCGGAGGAAAGCTGACACATATTTTCCAAAAGCAGAGCTGAGCTGGGTTATCTCACGAACCCTGGAAAAATACTGCTCTAATTACCATGCAAACAAAATTCTACAGTTTTGCTGATTGTAGCCCAGTGTTACTATGGCAATGTGAATACTTAACACAAACATTTTCGATGTTTCCCTACATAGTGCACATGAGACGCTAGCTCTAGTGTATATGTTCCTTTTTTGCCCATTTTATCCTTGGCAACACAATCATGGAAACATAACTTAGATCAACTGATTGACATAAAGCCCATTACTGTTACAATTTCTCCCAAGATAGGGAGGGACACAGAGGCAAGTTGAGACATTTGGGTATACCAAGTTATACTCTATGTAACCTAGCTGATTCACTGAGGTTACTAATTATTTGGAAACCAGAAAAACACAAACTATGAGATCAATAACGATCCCCCAGTTGTCCATGCCGAAAATTATTCAACTGGCAGCTTTAGAAAAATATTCACATATGGGTTGAAACATAGATTACTTTAATGCACAGACACGGGTGCGAGTTCCTAGAATAAACAAGGGAAAAACAGCTCTAGCAGTGAAAGCCCCCTTTTAGTTCAGTGTTCAGAAATGCAAAGCTCAGTGAAATCAGCAGAATTCGACTAAGGAAAACAGTCCGCAGCTACAGCGAGAACAACACCAGGAGCAAGGCTCTCGTATGAAAGGGGGAGAAAAATGTCTGCTGATTAACATAACTTAAGCTCACATTCTATAACTAATTAATAATTAATGTACTAAACTGGACAAAAAGAGAGATAGAATTTGCAATCCAAAATATTAACTAACCTTTCACTGATCATGTCTTATCCGTATTGCTCATATTGCATCTTAAGCACATCTTAAGCATGGATGATACCGGAAATAATGTAAATACACAATTAGTGAGCATTATACGCTTCTTTGTGGAGCACACCTAGGCCTCTTCCATTTCTCACGGAACATGTGCTATTTTCACATTTTCCTACACAAGTACAATCCCAGGCCGACTCTATCTGAAGCCCATCGCCCTCACGGCAGCTCTGTCTCGAATGGATCCTGCAGGGGCTGGATGCCGACTTCGCCTCCCCCGCCCTGCGCCGCCTGTCAAAAATGGCTTGACAATTACACCGGCCAGCCTCTTTCACTGTCTGCTCCTTTTTCGTGGCCATGACTGAGGTCTAAAGCGAATCCCTGAGCTCAGTCTCAAAGCATTTTATAGAATCATGGCAAAGCATGCCTCAGAGTATAGTTCCATCAATACAAGTACTGTACATTGTGTTATTATTTCACTATATCGGAATATTATGAATATTAACTGGGCCAACCAGGAACACAAGTAGAAGTTGTGCATGGGAATATGTATGGAAGAATAATTAAAAACGTTTCACTCTCCAAACTAATTCTTGCTTATTGTAATATTTTGGCTCTCAGTTCCCTTTATTAGATAAATAGGGAACATAAATATTTATGAAGCCATTCTATAAAGACATACTTTGAATGCATATAAAAGAGGGATATAAATTTATCTTACACTATGCTAACAGATGGCAAAGCCATCTAGGTGTCTGTAATTTTTAAGTTTGAGTGAAAGAATCCCAGCCTTGCCATCTGATATCCATTGGCCATCTCTCAAGCAAACGAACCCCATGACATTGTCTCTGCGTCTGCCGCTCCGTGCCCACCTTTAGCGGCTTTAATGCCATGTCAGGAGGCAGAAGACAGGGGGCACAGAAGCTACTGCATGCCTTTTGGTCAAAACACAGCACACCTCGACGGCACGGAGGCCCTATCCTTGTGCGGGATGAGCTGCGGTTCAGATGCAGGTCCGGCTTTCCAACGCAGCTGCAAGGTTAAGCTAATGCTCACAGTAACGCTCAGAAGTCTCTAAATTCTCAATGGACTTTACTTAACACGGCCCTTACTTAACACGGCCTTTCTCTTTAACTAAAAACAATGGCCAGAATGTAGATGTACAAGAAGGTGCATCTCTTTTTGTAGAAGGACAGTTATAGTCACACAAGTGATGAATGTTTGGAACATCTTCTTTATCCTGTGTCCAGCTGTCCGGACAGTTGGATGGACACCGAGGTCACCATCACGAGGGACAGGAAGGTCCTATGTGCACCGCGGGGGATTTCAGCAGCGCCTCATTCGGGAGACATACGAATTGCCCTGTTACACCCGCACCTCTGCACACATCCTGAACAGCCATGGAAGGGAAGCATCCATCCGATTGATCTACGCAGGTTACAACACCAAAATAGCCTGTGTGTCTATGGGCCTGTGTACAATTGGTTTTAAAATGTGTCTTAAGCGATCGGATCACAGGCGCACAGCCGAGACACATCGTCATTTCACCTCTGCCTATCATGAGTCTCCACGGTGTCCAGCTGACCACTTATGTTCAGATTTCGTTCCTGCCTATGTCACTTCGGCTAGAAGACCCCGCCCCGTGCACAATTATTGTGAAGTCTTTGTCGGGGATGCATCAGGGCACATAGCAGGACCCAAGGACCCCAGGCATATATGTGAATAATTGCATCCCAGACCACCTCGGCAAATGGTTTGAGTGATCGGATCACGGTGCATCTTAGTGGTGGTTTACACCTGTACTTAGCACTGTCCATTTGTGATCTGATCGCCCAACGTACATTTTAAAACGAAGTATAAACAAGGTCTTTGAAACATATATAATATGACGTTTTATTAACCAGGTTTTTCTGTTTCACCTCAAAAAATGTTTATGAATTAGAATCACATCCAAACTTATTTGCTCTAATTAGCCTGAAAACAAAATTTTGGAAGTTGAAGCATTTGCTTAGTAAATGCAACTTAAAAACGAATCGACTCTTAATAGCACATGACAAATAACAAACAAAACCACCTGTCAGTTGCCAGCAGGTAGACTAGCAAATATAAACACTGACAAAACATTACATCATTACCTTCCACAGGAGGGATCTCAAAACATACGGCTCACAGTCATAATTCACAGCATAAGGTGATTCTAAACTGAACAGATATCAGCTAATATCAAAGCCTTCCCTGTTACTTAAACATGCAATGCTCAACAATTACATGATGTTTAGTGTTCTACGTCATATAATTTCAAGAATAACAAAGCTTGGGTGAGATTACCATGCACTAGCAAAGAATGAACTATCAAATAAGCCACTCGACAGCAGTTAATTCATTGCTATGTTCATTTTAACTGATGCATTTGATAAAAGTGGATGTAACCACATGTTTCTAGTGGTGTCGTGAATCAGCAAAAGATCAGCAAATCATTCACATTTGGTATCTAGACCATTACTGACAGAGATTCTAAAAGGCTTAATTTAATTTCTATGCCTGATTGATGGATGGTTCTTTAATCAGCATGTTTCTCTTTCTGACTCTAAAGATCACAAAAAATATTTTAATATTTTGATTGTATTAATATATAGTATAAACACATATGAAACATATAAATCTAAAATTACCAAATTACTCCTGAGCATAGCTTAGAACAACACTGTTTTATGTACATTGGAATACATTTATTTTTAAGATTTGTCACTTAGCTCATTTGTAATGCTGCACTTGGAAATCACATGTGTTTGCACTACATGTAAAAATATATATTAGTGTAAGATCAATGTTTTGCAATAAATTCTTCAAAGCACTACAGAAATTGCCTACAATAACAGCAGCAAGCACAATAAAACCATTTTCCACACAAAGAAGGAGACTTGAAAGGGCAAAGCACTAACTTACAGTACAATAAGAATTCATGTTGCATGGATTATGTACTGTGTTTCAATTTACCTTTCTGGGTCAACTTTTATATCCACACAAGTCCAACACACATCGCCTTTCGTTATTCTGATTAACCCTAATAATGAAGCTGGTCCTTTGGTTTGCTGAGGGCTGATTTTCAAATAGACTATCGGCTATTATCTGAAATCTCAGTGACGTTTGGGAACTGGTTTATTCATGCACTGAAGATTGGGAGGGAATCTCGGAAAGAAGGCCATTCAAAGTAAGAAGTCACTCTGTTTTTCTCCACACAGGCCAATCCTGCATATCAGTCGACCGTACCGGTCCAGATTGACGTGGCTTCGATCATCGGCGCTACGCTTCCGACCATCTGAGGCAAAGTGAAATTGGCTGGCAAGTCAACGCCCCCTGCAAAGATGGTGCCCTAGGCGGCCGCCTGTGTTGCCTGTAGAATAGATCAATAGATCGGCCCTGACTGTCGGTAACAACAAACAAGGTTGCAGCGTGCTGCACTGCAGTCCTTTGAGTTTCCCACCCCTTGCTCATATCAGGCATTCGAGCCACTGTAGCACAAATCATGGGGGAAGAGTGTGACCCTCCAGGACACTAAATGATTACATACCTTTTTAATCCTCCTCAATAATATAATCGCTCAGCTGTGCCAGAGGCTTTCATGTTACAGTCATTTCAGTCCTGACTGAAAAATCATCCCAGATAAATTGCTTGGGTCCTGCAGAGTTCAGATGGGTGGCTGTGAGACAAGGCTGGCTTTTCCATCAATTCAGACCAATAACAGCATGTAAAAAGACTCAAAGCATTTAATAAAGGAACAACTGCAGATCTGCAAAATAAATTCACTTTCATATCTACTGTTATTAAAAAAAATAAACTGAATTATTCTGAAATCTGAAAGTGAGCCATAGCATTGACTACTTGCTATTAACGTTGTTTCATTTTTCATGGCATTGTTTCAAGATTCATTTTTTTATCTGCTTCACATGTCTATTGTGAAATGTCCAGCCTGCGAATATTTACTGTTAAATTAGGTGCGCTGGAGCTGAGAAGGACAGTAAATGCAGACGTTTGATGGAATGCAATTGACTGAGCAGGAGACAACCTGAGTTTTCTGTGGTGAAATTTCAGTCTATTACATTGCTGCCATGCAACACTGCTTTGAGTAAACAGCTTTCTCAGAGGAGGAAGATCTTACGGGGGTGCAGCGATACGTCGTGCATGAGCGTGTCTGCTGTTTTTGGAGGGATGAGCTGACTGCTCAGATCACCGTGGATCTCAGTGACAGAGCAGCAGTCCATCTCTCCACCAGCCTGGCTCACTCTCCAAGTCAGTGGCCGCACCACATGTTCTTAGTCAAAGGATACGCAGCAGGTCCAACTCTCCCTCTCCGGGGGCCCTAGGCAAAGCTTTATTTCAAAGACCTCTCTACCAAGAAAACTGATGATCAAATTCACTTCCTCTGCAACGCACGTATTTCAGGGGTCCTAGGTAACAGCCTGTTCTGCCTAAAACTACTACTGGTACACGGTAGCACACGGCCAGAGGTGCCACACCTCACAGACTACACAAAACAGCCTCTTAAAGAGCCAGTGAACCACATGCACCCATCCTCGAAAGGGTCTTTAAGCCATACCACACAGTCTGTGTCTATCTATCTATCTATCTATCTATCTATCTATCTATCTATCTATCTATCTATCTGTATTTAGTGCCTTTGAAGGGTATTCGATTATCTATCCCTCTCCTTCACTGTCAGAAAAAAAGAGTACCAATTTGTACCTTTGCTTGTCACTGGCTCTGTATCCTCAAGAGTCTGCCAATTGTAGCCCAGCTGTAGGTAAATGTCTTTTAATTTAATGTAAAAAACTCCCCAAGGAGCAAAACAACATTAATGTACCCCCAATGGTACAAAAATGTTCCTCATAGTCCATTTTAGTATCTTTTGATATCTTTGCCCTTGAGGGTACAACCCTAATGACAAGCAAAGGTACAAATTGATACTCTTTTTTCTGACAATGTAGCTGCACAGTAATAAACTGTGATTCCCTCTCTAATCTGCATGTCATGTGGGGCTGTTCATCTTTCCAATCACAGTGATTCACATAAGTCTCTTATAAAGGCAGTATAAGGGTACTATATGCCACAAATAAGGTCATTAAAGTGCCAGTTCCCAACACTTAACACACATTAAATTCTGGAAGGGAAGGATGCATCCACCACATGCATCATGTGACCCTTGCATGTGAATACACACTGCAGGCTGCACACTTGTTAAAAGCACAGTTCATCAGAAAAATAGCCCTATAAAACAGTGTGGTGCATACAGTATGACACTAGAGAACATTAAACCTCTGAATTTGAATAAAGAGAGTACATTTTTAAATGACAGTGCATACATGGAGTATAGAAAACCCTGTTCCTGTAGCTTAGAGTCTTTTGGATGCCTGTCTGGCTGACAACCCATCACTACTCAATAGATATGGAGTATATGGAGTATCAGTTGCTATAGCAACATAGGCAAGTTGACCAGTCACTGCATAGACCACAATCAAGTACTGTTCCCAGGGTTAGTACTGTCACAACTGGAAGCACAAGCCATTCACATCATGAACTGGCAACGACAAGGTGCCTTTGATTGCATGGGGATTGCCTAGGTCTTATATTTAAACTAAAATTTCTTCAAAATCTAGGGGGCCTCGAGGAGGGGAGGAGAGAATTTGCAGGATATGACCTAAGCACAAAGGTGGGAAATAAAGACTCCCCTGCAGAGATGCTATTTGTAATCCATTTTCAAACTGCAGAGGTACATGCAGGAAATAAAGGGGATTGCTCCATAAATTTCTCTGTATATTTGCCTGTAAAATTCAGTTTAATTTAGTTCTTATGGGGAGACAGTTGTCACTGTTAAAGATCTCTCAATATTAAAAAAAGCTTCTGTGGTTATTTTTGTGACTAGGGAGAGATATGCTCATTCCGACTATGACCAGTTGCCATATTACAAAGAAGTCAAAGACACAATTTGCCTAACTTCTCTATCTAACATGCTGGTGTTGGGTATGGGAAGTAATATGACATGCCATGCACTGATTGCCAAGACAATTAAATTTGCTTGTGGGAGTTTTACTTACTTAAAAGTGTTCTGTTGGCAGAAGGAAAAATGATTGGTTCAGAGAGATAACAAATCAGATTGTACAGCAGGAGGGTCCAAGCAACTAGAGGAGGCAGAACCAAGACATCTAATTGGTTAGAGGAATGTCATACGAGGAAAGGTTAGTTGAGCTAAATCTGTTCAGCCTCAAGCAAAGGAGACTGAGGGGGGAC
>JAODKE010000007.1:2349149-2371387 GCA_026779605.1 Mormyrus hasselquistii | reverse complement strand
GTTTGATGTGAAACCCTTTGCAGGGTTTTAGAACATTCAGTTGAGCTTCACGGCCTACAGTACCACCTCATTCCTTCCCTATTTTTTTCTTCCAAACCAGGGAACACAATAGCAGGCCACCATATTACAATGTCGCCATCCTCCTTTGGTACAGGGACCTTTCATGATATCCTAGGTATAGTACCAAACAGACATTTGCCTAACATACTTCCTTATCCAGTCTGCGTCTTTGGCGGGACGCTGCTTCCAGATCAGCGTACCCGGTGGCTAGCTGGGTGCAACGCTCACACAGCTTCCAGCCAGGTACAAAATGCTGGGCAAACCGCTCGGTCAGGAAGCTGGCATCATCCAGGTCTATGGGACGCAGGCCCTTCCTGACAGCCTTCCTGTGCCTATTGAAGGGGTCACAGCAGACCCTCTGGGCCTCCTCATAGAGTTCCACGTAGACCTTATGGTGGTGAAAGCACACCGTGTCTCGCTCCATCAAACCCATCAGGCCTGTCCGCAGCTGCAGCAGCAGACAGTCCCTCTCAGGCAGCACCCCCAGCTGGGTCTGCCCCACCTCCTGGCTTAAGAATGTCTTGTGGCAGTCTGATGCCTCCTGCAGCTGCTCCCCCACTGTGCATGGGCTTATTTCTGCCATGTCTACTGCCTTTTTGATGATTACAGACAAAACTTTCAGTGGTAGAACCGATTTTTTTTTTTACCTAACTCAGAGCCCTCTTGTAACATAGGACTAGATGTCAGATTACAACAGCGCATTTTTTTTGCAGTACAGTGCCCTTACAAAAAGCAAGCATCAATCTCAAAAATAACAAAACCATTTCAGATCATACTTCAAATGAGTAGTTTAAAAACTAGTTTAGACGACCCTTATAACTAACTAGACAGAACGAATTAAAAGTTCACTAACCAGCAGTATTAGTGCACAACACGGATTGTACCAGCAACTGGGATTTTTAACTGTCAAGGAGATATTAGTCACACTTACTAAATTAACTAGTAGCCTAGTCTTCTATGTTAGTAATAATGAACTAAACACAACGAAATACTAAGCAATACAATTGAACCCTGATCCGATTCGGACAGGAAAATTCGCTGTTAGGTAACGAACACTACAATGCATTTAACAAGGACTCGGTGATTTTCTTCATCTTACACGTCGTTAAATAAGGAGTAAACTGCTGTGTGCCTTAACTTTTAACTGGTATCTTCAAATTATAAAATCCCAGCATAGAGCTACTCGTCACAAACATCCAACAGCATCCCAAAAAATAAAAGTCAACTCATATATGGACGGCGGAAAAATTACGTCGGCCTCTCGCGCGCACATCACCACCGTTACATTATTCGTCCGCGCCCAAGCACGAGCAAGCGCGCGGACTTCATTTTTTCGTCTACGCATACGGTTGCGGTCCGTGCGCGCCGACTGCGCATGTACAAAAAATAATGTAGCCACACCGACTTTCACACAGGATACGGCAATGAAAACGGCAGTTATAGTTATGGACGCACATACTATCTTCTCTCTGTCTTTTTTTCCTCTTCATCACACGCCAACATTAGCAAAAGCAACTCACTCTCAGTAGCCATGGGTTGTTGTGTAACTCTTCCTTGTTTTGCGTAAGCTTCAATAAGACCGAGACCAGCATCTGCCCTCTACTGGTCTGGTAGAATATCACTGCTGTAGATCGCCAAGTTTGTCTCTGTATGCATACGACCGCATTCGGCGCATGCGTACAGCAATGATATTTCACCAGACCCACAGCACAATTCTTTAGGGCCGGCGAATTTTTCATATTGTGTTAAATATGGGCCGGGAATAGTGGTGTAACGGTACACAAAATTCACGGGTCAGTTCACAAACCTCGGCTTTAGATTCAGTGTGATTTAAAAACAATTTTTTACCAATATTTTCTACAAAGTTCACACACTTGTAAATGTTACTGAATTATAGCAAAGCTTTCAACCATACAATTGCAAAATTACCCTCTCACATCTAAAGACAATGTTATCTAAAGATTTTTTGATTTTGCTGTACCTTTGTATTACACAGAATGTTTTACTGCTGTATATTTGCTTCTGTGTTACAAAGAATAAACGCAGTAAAGTTTTTACAAATTCTTACAAAATGTGTATTCAGTTTTCTTTACATAGAAAAAATAACTGCACAATAGGACAAAGCAGGGACGGATTACGGACCGGGCCAGTGGGGCCGCTGCCCAGGGGCCCTTGGGGTGCAGGGGGCCCGTGGGGCCCCTAGCCCAAAACAATTTGCAACACTTATCAACAATGTATTTTCGTTTGTCTATTTTAGAGGGCCTACATTCTTTGATCCTCTGCCTACAAGGGCCCCTGACGGAAATATGGAGGGAGGGCGTTTGGCTGCCAAGGGCCCTTGAATTGTGGTGGTTGTGCTGGTGGTGGGGGGGCCCTCGCGAACGTTTTGAAATAGAAGAGTAACTTTAAAGTGCAGTGGAAATACAATGAACCCTGCATTCAAAATACTGTACCTACTTACTTTGGATTGTTCTTCATATCTAGCTACCCTATCAGATATTCTACCTGCTTTGCTGCACCCTGTTTGGTGGTGGACATTGTCCATGTCTCTATTTGCATGAGCCAAGAACTATGATAATATTAGACACTGTTGATTTTATCAGAACGCAAAAATTGTGGGGGGAAAAAAAAAAGCAGACTGATTTGAGAGCATTCCCGACCACCTTATACAAAACGTCCAAGATGAGAGCACACCAGCACTATCAAAACTGATTTCATTTTTAAATTTATATTGATTTTCTTTCCCCGACATTGGAAACTTATCCACAAGTCAGATCACTTGTAAAGATTTTTGGTGCAAAGCAAACAGACATCTCACTAAAATAATTCAATTTCATGTGTGGACTAGGTTTAGCAGCAGGATTTCGCTCGCCTGTTGAGCCGGGGCCAACTTTGAATGGTGTGTTTATAAACCTCAGCCAACATATCCTGCTCATTCTGCCTTTTAAGGAACCTAACATGACAACGGGTGTTTCTCAATATGTGTACTTGACTGTACTTGTGTTCTCATGTACCTGGTTTGTCATCTTTCTTTGCTGAACACCAGTTCCAATACTGAAGAACAGAAATACCGAGGACAGTAAAGATCTCTGCATGTCGTTTGTACCCTCAAATGTCAAGGATGCCTTGGTTGCATCCTCACCAAATGAGAGCAATCCCATGATGCATTTGGTCCCAATTTCAGTCTTGGGAGGCAAGTTGGCAAGACCAGTCTTACCAAGACCACAAGTACAGTATTTGTGTTATTGTAACTGAAAAATACCCCATGACTGCCTCTTGCGCCTGGCTGGTACTCACTGTTCATGTAAAGGGGAGTGGATTTAGGGCAGACAGTGAAATTTGGGCACAATGATAAGAACGGCTCTCAAGAATGATTTGGGTCTTTTCGTTCATACCAAAGAGCCACTGAAATGAATCAGATCATACACGTATGTAACATAACTATTATGTAGTGGCATTTCCATTAACCAACATTTTGCAGATGAAATGAAAATCTGAGTGTTTCCATTACCAGGTTAAGAAAAAAAAATCCGGAATTATCACAAAAAGGTTTACTACAAAAACTCAAAGTGAATGTAATTAGAAAAAGTTTGCAAAACTGCGATGGAAACAATTTGTAAATTACTACGTAGTAATACAGTAATTCTGTGCAGTGTGTCACATTAAAAACACCAACTAGTTTAACATTACTGATGGGATACAATTCACAAAATGCAAAAATGCAATAAAAAAAATAACCCTTTTCAAAACTCATAGTAATTACCTTCTGAGCTAAATAAACAGGGTATTTTGGGCTCACAAGTAAGGTGCTAAAGCCCCAACAGCTCCAGGGACTGGCTCACCCTGCTTTCTCAACTGTCGCTTTGTAGAAAATCGTCTGCTAAACAAATATCATATTGAGTTTAAGATGCAACTACTTTGAATTTCCGTCTGGTATTTGTTTTTTGTTGTGTTGCCTCTTACCATATTGGCAGAATTTGTCTCCTTCAGTTTTTGCTTTTTGTCTCTTGTACGTAGGTTTGCTTTCTCGTGGTCCTTTTCTTTATCTTTTTCTGCCAAAGGATCTTTTGCTACAACCCCACCTCGACTCTTCCGTAATTCAATCTATAAAGACACAGTTGTGCACCAGTTACAAATCCAGCAAAATGTGATTTTATAAGACACTACACATTTAATCATTATCTTTACATATACAGGCAGCCACACAAAAGTTGCCCAGCATCTTTAACAAATACAATTGACATGTAGGGTTACGCTGCATCATTTCATTTATTGTTCAGGAGCCCTAGACCATTAAGTAAAATACAACTGCAAAATGTAATTAAGAAGACCGCTTACCCCTCCAAACTTTTCCACAATCTCTCTCTCTCTCTCAAATGCTGCCTTACATAGTACTGTATGACCAAATCTTACATCATGCAGTGCCGTAAAACCCACATAATTTAATAGTATAAGGTCAAGAGGAGGGGGAAAAAAAACAAAAACATAGAAACCATATTGGGATATTGTAGAAGCTATTTAAAAATAATCTCTCACAGCAATAAACGTATCACCTTTGCAGTATTGCAGCCAGCAAAGATAGTAGGCACGGCATCCTCTCTCAGAAACTGCCTTCCGTTGTAATCACGGAAACAGTCCGGCTGGAAGTGCTCGGAGCAGAGGCACGAGTTGGCAGTGGGAACAAATGACTTGCGACCGAGGCTCTGTACCCACTGGGCCGCGAGCTGGGGCTTGCTGATAGGGAACCTGTAAGAGAGACGCTGTGAGGAGCGGCCGGCATTTTATCTCCTATTTAAAAACAAAAGCCCATTATTTCATTGTATAAAGTTCATGAAAAATCTGCAGTCGCAATAGCTTTTATACATATCTCAAAAATAGGTGATTTTGACATTGTCATAAAATGCTCTTTTAACTAACAATTACAAATACAGTACAATCCCGTTATAATGGACTTTAAGGGACCTGGCAAAACAATCCTTTATATCCAGAGTTACTGTATGACCAGAACACAACTACAGGACACCATTTACTCATGCCACACACCAGTGGTTACACATGATACGGTCCTGTATACCTATTGTAACTCAAAAAAAAAAAAAAAAAAAAAAAAACATTTTATGTCAAACACCCATAACTCCTTTTCTTACTACTGTAGTGAACGAATGCATAGCAAAAACTAAAAGATGTTCAAAAGCATTATGTTGTACTGTACGCAAATTACTGGGAAGAAAAATAATCTGTCATTTTCTTCTGCGCTGCATTTCTTTCAGAGGTTTTAGTGATATAGGCATCAAGTTTTCCAGTGCAATTCATCAGAACGTCTGCTTCAACAGCATCATTAGCGTTATGTTCAATGTAACGCTGCAGCAGTGTCAACGCCATGCTTGCTTCACGTGTAGATGGTGGAAGCTCAGCTGGAGCCTCTTCATCACTGGATTCGTCACCAGATTGTGCACCATCGACACTGGCAGACTTTGCCTTGACTTCCGCCGCAATCTCCTGATCGGTAAATACAGCAGCTGTCTGCACCTGCTCATCAACGGCAAGAAATTCTTCTGCAGACGTAGTGTGGTCCAAGAAATGCAATTCCATCAGCCGTTCAAATATGTTACCACAGTCACGAGCAGACAATATTGTGCATGGCGGGGTCTCTGAACGATCTTCTCCTGTCGCTGCAGAAAAACCAGATACAACATTCTTGACAACTCCTGCCTTCCTGAAACAACTGTTGATTGTTGTCGCTGCGATTTCGTTCTCCCAGACTGACCGAGCCCATCGCAGACACTGCAGGATGTCGACGGCAAAGTTGTCCATGTCGCCGCTCTCGGCGGCTATGATAAGTTTCTGCAGAAGTCGCTTTCTGTACAGAACTTTGAAGTTCTGTGTAATGCCCATGTCACACGGCTGAAGTAGTTTATTACAGTTTGGTGGCAAGAACTCCAGCTGTATTGCTTTAAGCTGTTCAGACACAGCTGGGTCATGCGCGCTGCAGTGATCGACGATCATCAGAACGCGACGCTTTTCCTTCACAAATTTTCTGTCAAGATCTGTCAGCCATTCATTGAACAGACTGGTTGTCATCCATGCTTTGCGATTGCTTTTGTACACAACTGGCAGCGACTTTGCACCTTTGAAACAACGTGGATTGGCAAACTTTCCGATAGCTAGCAGCGGTAGCTTTTCAGATCCATCCATATTGGCAGCAAACAATAATGTGAGGCGCTCTTTACTTCTCTTGCCACCATGACAGCCGTCTCCTTTGAACATCATCGTGCGGTCCGGCAACAACTTAAAAAATAATCCAGTCTCGTCAGCGTTGAAGATGTTGCGTTCGTCATATTGGTCCAGGAGCAATGGCAGTTTGGTCTGTAGCCAGTCTGCAGCAAGTTCTTGTGGTACAGACTCTGATTCGCCATTCACGACACGAAAGATAACAGCTCTGCGCTTCTTGAAGCGGTCCAGCCATCCATCACTACATTTAAAGTCATTGCGGCCAAGTTCAACAGCAAGACTGACTGCCTTCTCTTTCAGAATTGGACCGGAGACTGGTGCACCAAGTGAACGTGCTTGCTTCAACCAAAGAAAAAGTGCATCTTCAACATCGTCATAGGTGGATTTGCGCATTTTCTTGCTGCCATCTGCAAACTGCAAAGAAGTCTTGTACTTCTCACGGTTACTCCAGATATCACTGACCGTAGATTTACTTATAGCATAGTCACGTACAATGTCCGCTTGTGTTTTAATTTTTGTTTCGATTAAAAGAACGATTTTGCGTTTGAAATCTAATGTTATAGAACGACGCTTCGATGCAGACTTCTCAGCCATTTTGAAAATAATTCTTGATGCCTATTTATAGACCGTGAGTATTAATAATGCCGACTACATACGTATCTGCGCTGGATATCACCGGCATGCCACGCGCCTTGTAGGCGGAGCCTGTATGTCGGTTATAGCCGAACAAAACTACGGATAAAAGCGACCCTGGGGACCGAATTGATTGTTCGTTTTAAGCGAAATTCCGGTATAACCGATGCCTTTTCTGTATATTCATAAAGGCGCTCTGCCTTATAGACGATATTCCGTTATAAGCGAGTCCACTATAACGGGATTACACTGTAACAAAAACATCAGGGACAGGACGAATTCTTAATAATAAATTCTAAAATGCATCAGGCTGTACATATTGACGCTGAAACATAACGGATACATCCCAATATCTCATGGAACTACGAGTAAAACAGCGCATCGAGTAGAAGCGACAACAAACACTTTTTATGTTGTAGTAACATACCTATAAAACCTAATTTCCGAACCTTTTATGAATCGATTCGTACACCCTTCAGCAGCACAACTAACTGGCATTATGACAAACGAAAATCAAATAAACGAATGGGAAAAAACGGCCGCCTACAGCTTCAGACACAAAATCAAAATCGTTCCGCAGCTTCACGGTGGTTCAGCGCGTTACAGGAAGTAAAATGATACAAACAGGAAGCCGTGACGGACCAAAATGGCTCCTTGCACTGGAGAGTACGTCCGGAGTACAACAGGCCAGGGATGTCCAGATCCGTTCCGGAAAGCTATGGTTTTCAAACACCCAGTGAGGTTTTTATTATACGCTGCTTTTGGGAAGTGCTTCCACGTGATAAATAAATCCTTCTTTTTCTCTAAAACTACGAAGGGACCGACTTCTCCATAATGAAACCTACAAAGAGGAACATTTCTGAAAGAGCTTCAATTCTAACCAATGCTGATTGGGACGACGGTCTAAAAATCGCAGATATTCGTTAGATTATTTTTAAATTGTGTTTTATGTGGTTGAAGGCAGGCAGAATTGCCGGGGCGGTCCTGCGTGGGCGGAGATTCCTGACGCCGCAGAGAGTGACGTCACTCCCGGCAGCTCGCGTGCGATTCAGCTGAAATGTGTGATTAAACAACGACGGGAACGCTCGGATGTTGTCGGATTTATTTTATATTGTTTTATTTTATTTTATCTTCCCGGAATTCAGAATTGGTCGTCCGTGTCGCATCGTCGAATGATGGTTCGATGCCCTGGTTTCCTTTGCTGGAAAGTCTTCCGAGGTAGTTATCGGCCGTTACGTTAGTAGTTAGTAGGCTATTTACTAACGCAGTGAGGGGCACCGGGAACGTCCCACGCTCGAAGCTGGTTAATGTCAGTCCGGTTTCATAACTTGCCAGGGTGTCTGGTCGAGCTAACCCGGCACATCACTATGCTTTCTGGTAGTGAGACGGGGAATAGCTGACCTTAATAAGGCTTTAAAGGATTTCATTGGGATCTCCGAGGTAAGTGCTACAAGCCATCGGTTCAGGGGCATGTCTGCCGGTCACCGTGGATGACAGTGGATAATTTCCTGTTGTGGGGAAGATCCCCGAAGGGTAAACAAAGCCCATGAGCCCGTTTTTAGGCCTGTCACCGGTACACGAACGTATAACTCGGGAGGAAATGGATGGTCCTACTTAGCGTCACAACCAGGACAGGCCACCATGACACCACTTACCTGCAAAGTGCTATATCGGACTCGGCTATAGATTACTGTATCTTCGTAATCAGACAATATACGTTGGTGCTGCACTTATTTCTCAGTTTTGCTTTCGCTGTTGTCACGTTTGATTGTGAACAAACACCATTGTAGTTTTAGAAGTACTTTATTTAAGCTGGAAAAACACACCATAACGCGAACATATATAGCCCAAGCTTTATTATTATTATTATTATTTTAAAATTTAGTTTACATGACGAGACCATTGTGGTATGAGGCAAAGAAAAAGAAGCGTGTAGATGTATTAGTAGGGAATATAGAAAGTTTGTTTTAGCGGAGTGGCTTTCTCGTTGCAGCCATGCACTGTACAAAGGTAAATGCAGTCTGATAACCTTCAGAGAACATTGGACTCGGGAAGGTAGGGAAGGTTATTCTGAGTCAGAAACATCCATTGCAGCTTGCTGGGAAGGCGGCTATGCAGTTTACGGGTTATCAGAGTTATAGGTGTGTGCAGTTACCTGTCACACTATTGGTCACGATGCTTATCTGCTGTATTTTTTTTTCTCTACTACGAGTTGTAGTTTGTTACAAATTCTCTTCTTACTTAAGTTGAAGCTTGCTTTAATTTATCGCATTTGCAAAAAAATTGTTTTGCGCAGATCATAGCATATTTGTTTTGGTTGCAAAAAGATGACTGGTTTTATATATGACACTTTAAGACACTTGCAGTTATGCAAACTGAGCAATGGGTATTTTGGTAAATAATGCTGGCAGTCAGGCTGGAAGACACTAGCTAAGGCCCAGTGGGAGTTTGAAAATGATGTGAATGACCTTTAGTAACCTCCCTCTCACGGTTTCATTTTCTCGCTCTGCTCTTCTTCTCTCCTGGCGTTTCATTCCATCTATGTTTTATCCGGATTCCACAGGATTGAAGGTGGCAGTTACTGTGTGGTCTGATTTGTAAACCTTAAAGGGAAATTAACGTTTTAGTTGCTCTGTAGGGGACCCATGTTTTATTCTCTTTTTGTGGATTTGTCAAAACACCTTATAGTTTATTGTAATCCCAAGGTCCCTGCTATATTTGAGCTGATTTAGTGGGTTTAAATTGATGCAGCCTTATCATAGACAGTTGCCCCAGATTTTATTGAAATTATTTTTTGTTTAATCCCTTAACATGTGTTAATATCTCTGTAGTGAAAATAAGTTTTCATGTGATAGAGCAATATTTCTATTCTCAGTGAAACACAAACCACTCTTAGGCAAAACTTACTAAGTTTCCCCTGCTATGAATGCAATGTTCTTTTATAACAGTGATTGACGCATTATCAGTTTCTGTATTGTCCTGTATTACCCCGCAATGTAATATCTTGGAACAGTGGAACAGCTAATGTTTGGATTAAACAGGGTGAAGATTGGTCTCGTTATGACAAGCTGCTGTGCAGAAGATGTCCACGCTCTCTCCGACTGATATCACTGATGTTGGTCATGGTAAGTGTCCTGGATTTCTCCCTGCCCTGAATGTTTATCAGATTGGTTGTTAAAGTGAATTATGCTTACCTAACATCACCATAAAATGAACTGTCAGCCTCTTAGACTCATTTGATAAAGAATATAAAGTCTGAGGTCTAAACTGCTAAGTTGTGTTGTGACCATGCAGTGGATTCCATAGGCGAGTCTGCAACCTCAGTGTAAAACTTTTACTTCTGCTTTATTCTATAACGTGCACTTCTGTGAAATGAGACCTCAATATGAGGTCTCATTTCTGGGGCAAGTTTGGCCAGACCTCAGCCCCAGCTTGCTTTATAGATCACTGAGCTCGGTGGATAGGATACACTCTCAGAAGGAAGCCTAGGAGATTTATCACACAGCAGTAGCAGTGAATGCCACCCAGCCTATTGTAGGTGTGGGGACTCAGTGTGTCACTCTGTGTGAGGGATTGATGAGAGATTTGAGGGGTACATTAAAAACAGTATGGTGGAGCAGAGATGGGGTTTATAAATACGCTAGAAACATTTCATCCGTGAGGTGTAATTGTGTGCACCGCTGGTTTTTGTTAGAATTTCCTTGTTGGGATCAAATGCAAATTTGAAGTGTCTTCTGTTATTGTTTTATGCCTGAAATGGTTTTCTGGCCTGCTTTTATTCATTTGAGTTGTTCTTTGTTTGAGTGGTTACACACTGGTGTACATATGCTGCACAGCTGTATCTGCAGTGTCTTCAGGCGGTTCCCTGTACTTCCAGCTGTGATCGTTTCTCACGTCTGGCAGGATTAGACCCAGTATGGCTGACTGTCCAGGTGCATCTTTAATGGTCACCGATTCTCTAAACTGAATTAAGAAGGTTTGGTGAAACTTCAAAGGATGTGCATTTTAGACCCTGGAGTTCTAATTCGTTTTTTTCTTTCAACCTTTTGTTATTTAGAGTTATCAAAACAGGCATAGAGTAAAAAGAGCATATAGCTGGAAACGATTTGATTTGCTTTGGTGGTGTTTGTGTATTTGACAATACGGTGGATGCATGAGCAATACTGGAGTGGCTTAAGAAAACGAAAGGTATATGTTCTGGAGCAACCCAGTCAAAATTCCCTCCTCAACCCCATCAAGAACCAGTCAAATGCTTTAAAATTGCTATCTCCAGTCATTGTCCAAGGACACTGAGCTCAGGCAGATCTGTCAAGAGGAGTGGACAATTGTATATCCTGACCAGTGTATGAAGCTGGTAGACACATACCCAAGTTGACTAAGTGCTGTCATTGTGAAATATTAAAGCATTAATATTTATGCATGCCGCGTATTTCAGTTTTCACACCAAGTTACTGAGAGGGATAGGCGTCCGGTCTGTCTTCAGGCTGTGACCGAAGACTTCCTTCAAACTTCCCCTATTATTATTGGCCCACTGGGCTAATGTCAACATGCCTGAAAATGGCTGACCTTCAGTTCTGCCACTAAAAAACAATAGGCCTGCCAGTCAAGATCAGGGCCAATGCTGAACACAAACAATAGCCCAGCATTCAGTTCCACAGATATCTAGAGCATACGGACTCCTGTAGAAACACTGCCAAAGAGCTGTCTGTCTGTGTGCTGTTGTCACAACTGATGTGAACTTTACTTCAAGGAGATGTTTTCAGTGTTGCTCAGAAGTAACCCAGAATCTGTAGCTCAGATTTCAGTTTCCAGGCATAGTTACGTCAATTTAATTTTCCGTGAAGGTGCGTGTCATCTTTTCAATATAATTTTTACATGCCTTGTAAAGGTTTAGAGACATTTTATTAAGAGACATTGTATTAATCCCTGTGGGAAAATTAGCTTTTTGCCTACTGCATCTTGCTCTCCACGAGACACACAGACGCACATACAGGTGATAGCAAGCTTGGGCCTCACAGTACTGGGTCAGCCAGCGTGCAGCACTGCTAGAGCGGGGGGTTAAGGGACTTGCTCAAGGGGCCACACACATGTGATCATTCCACCAAGGCCGGGGCTTGAACTGACGACCTTCCAGTCTAAGGTTTAGCCTGATAATCAACTCGCCCCACTTCTGACTTTGTTCATGGAAGATAAAAATCCGACTTAATTTTGCTTTTGCCCTAAACTAATAAACAAATAAAAATTGACTTCAGATTGGAATGAGGTAGCGTACGATTTGTATGACTAGTGGATTATTTTCTGCAGCCTGCAGAGTTGATGAAGATTTGATTTAGTTCATTCTGGACTAAAAATGCTTCCCTTATAAAGTCTTCAGTTTTGTTTGTAAGTTAGCCTACATGTAAATGAGTTCCGTAGCTGTCGGGTATACCGACACCAAAAAAGTGCCAGTACTGCCAGGACCCCTAGGGTCACTGTTGCTCTGGTGGTCCTGGGAAGTGCTCTTTCCAAAGGATCCCCAGAGGTCCCTGGCAGAATGTTATAAACACTTACAATGCAATAAATTTCACAATACACAGCGAAGGGTTGAAAGGTGTTGGTAAAATAGGGGAGCCGCACAACTATTGGCTCCCAAACATAGCATGGCCCCATAGCTGTGATATGCATGCTGCCTGATCTCCCAAATCGAACCAGCATTTTTCACTGTTTCAGAACTTTGGTTATTGACATTCGGCACAATCAACAGTAAAGGGTTTGGCTTTTATAGGAGGGTTTTGACATCACACAGTACCATCCAAACCAAGCAAAGGCCCTCATCTGCCGTATTGGTATATAGTTTTGCTTCTGTTGCCTGAAACTTCATGCCGAGTTTGTCATGGTCGATTGTGCTGTTGTTGGCTGCAATGGCAACAGTTTTTGCGACACAAAGGAAAATGATCCCTTTGGATTCCCGAAATAGTGAAACACAGCAATTCAGAGAGGAGAGATTAAATTATTAGTGGTGCTCACTAGATACAATGAATGCACAACATCTCAAGATGTCTGGAACAGATCTCACTGAGAAGAACCTTAACGCCACCAGAAATGGTGGGGATCTGAAATTGCTAGTGTTTCTTTGTGTGGGCTTAGTTAGCTGGTGAACATTGGGTTCATTATTGTTAGTAAGATGAAATTACTATATCTCAAGATCCCCATTCTGTATATGTTTCTGGAGACCGATGTAACCTAATGTGATTTTCAAGTATTTTTATGGCTTTTTGTGTCACATAATATGAGAAGTAAGCTGAGGACAAAATTACAGTTTAGTTCTAAGAATGCAACATTGAAACATATCAGAAATGCCATTCTTATCCTATCGCATTAGGAAAACCCGCGACTATGTATGACAGAGGCAACATTGCCTGGGTACCAACAGTGAACATGGGACACATCAGCGTGAAGAGACTGGCAGCAAGACAGGAATGCAACGGAAACGACAACTCGGACGGTTCCCTCTGCGATTACAAAAACCATTCTGCAATTTACTGTTAAAACATTTTCACTTACGTGTGATCAGACCGGATGATGATGATGATGATGATAATAAAGAAATATATTAATAAACAATGAATAAGCATGAGATTTAATACTTAGATACTTGTTAATACGGCAAAATATTTCGTCCACACTTTTTCCTCCCAGCTTGTGTACCCACCCAAAAATAATGAAATTAAACCATTAGATTTTCAATCACTTTCATTGTTACGCCCCCGATTTTTGAAAAAATGGATAATTAATTTTATCCTCATAACGGACAGTGGGCAGCTCATAGCCATTTGCAGTGTACTGAATGTGGCTGGTGTCATAGTAAAACGCTACTTGGCTTTCTTGCATTCACATGCTCAGAGTACTCCATTACCATTACTGACAATGCACCAAGATGGCGGTGGGAAGCAAATGCGCAGTGCCGTTGTAACCCCCCTAAAGCACATGCTGTGAGCTTCCAGATATGTTCATACTGAGAAATCTCTCTAAGTTGTGGGTCAGTGCATTCGGTGGGTCCAGGTCATGATATAAATGTACACTGTGTATATTAAGTGTGAGGTCATTTGCATTCTTCTCCACCTCGTTCAATGAATCACTGGCCTTGTTAAAATGAAAAAGCAACGTTAATGGTTGCATTACTGCGAAGATCTGCCAGATGCCGAAGAGAGCCAGGTGAAACCTGACCTGCGTGCTGTCTTATCCGGCTTCTCTGCTTTTCAGTTAAAATCAGGCGCAGCACCTGAAGTGGGAGGGGGCAAGCGGTGAGGGATCCTGCAGCTGGATCCCTTCCCAGTGCCACCACCCGTCTGGCTTAGAAAGGCTTGTGACAGTGACTCAGCTCCTCCTGTCTGGGGCCGGCTGCTGTTGTAGAAGCTGGGCCTCGGCGCTTGTTTATTTCTGGTCCACGTTGCTAATAACCTACAGCTGGTTGCCTAAACCCAGGTCTCTCTCCAGGGATCTGTTTTCTGAAACAGTCGTGCTATTTATTAATGTGTCTGTGCTATTGACAGGTTTATTTTTTAGCTTCACAGATGTATCCTTGTCCTTCTTAGACCACATAGCTTTCTCTCTGTGAAGGTAGTATTGTAATGCCGTGTTGTACTATACACTTTGTATGGTGCATTTTCTTAACTGTAATCGGTAGATTTTCTCAGAATTGTCCCTGTGATGTTTTGTCTGTCTGTACTCTGGTTGGGTTTCTTTAATACAATCAATGAATAAATACTGGGGAATTTAATGCAGGAACATGTGCATGACTAAATGAGTTGCAGTGGTGTTTTATTTGCGTTCCTCCAGGTTCTTTTTGGTATTTGACCAGGTAGCTCTCAGATAGGTTGTGTGTTTGCTGGATCTGTTATATGGGCCCTAGTGTCTGTTACCACTGTCTTATCTTCAGTTCTTTACTGGCCTGGTAGTTCCATTTGTTAGCACGGGATCAGTTTTATAGCTGGCAACTAAACATAATGTGTAGTTCCATGGATCCTAGAAATATTGGTTATTGTGCTGTCAGATTTGGTCACTGTTACCGGTCTGAGTTTGCAGGGATGTAAACATAGTGATTTTGATATAACTCCTTGTTTTACAGTCTTATTGTCGTAAAACAAACCAGTTTTAGTACTGGCCTGATGAAACGTAAACTCAGGATTCAGGCCATGCTGTACTTAAGGTATTTTGGTCACTGTCTTGTCCTGTGGTTGTGTATACGTGTGTGTTTGGTGTGACATTCAGCTGTACAACTGAATTTGGTCCAAGCCACTGATGTAGCAAGACACAAATACCAATATAAAGGAAACTGAAAACCTGTATATTTACTGTAGTGCTGATTTTAGTAAGTTTGTTGGCTGCATTCAGAGGGTTATAGAGAAATGCTTGGCTAGTCGGGAATTAAATCTCCAGTTCATTTTAACTGCTGTTAGCCAGTGTCAGGGGAAGATAATTGCTGTCTATGTTTATATTAAAACTGTGGGTAAGAGAGCTGAAAGTAGCTGTGCAAGACCTGACCCAGTCGAAATGGCAAAAGGAACCACATGCTATGGGGATTGGCAGACAAAATGGGGACTTTGTTTTCACTGAAAGGGGAGTCAACTGTGAGGAAAAATATAAGTGAACATACAGTGTTTCAGCTTCAGCATATGGGAAACAAAATGGTCAGCAGCTGAGATAAGATGATGCAATGAGAGCCCACTTGCATGGTCAGAAATCACCCGTCCAGCTTGCAGTTCCTCATCCAGCACAGGGTTGTAAGGAGCCTAAAAGCTTTCCGAGGAAGCACAAGGCAGAGGAACACACTGGATAGGGTGTTAGTTCATCGCAAGGCTTGCATGTGCCCAGTGGTGGATCATCAGGGGAAACCAGAGTACCTGGTTGAAACTCGCAGAACACTAGGAGAAAATGCAGTTTGTTTTACTTGAGGGGACACCAGTAATGTAATAGTGCATACTTAATGCATTAATTAAACAGGAACTAAGGGTTAGTTACATACTGATCCCATGTTTATTCATCATTAATCTATCATCATGATTCATGTATTTCTTGCAGGGAGTCTCCTTTGATAGCTCAGTAGAGCGGAGGACTGTAGTGGAATATGAGTTGACATCCGTAGGTCGCTGATTCGAATCTGGCTCGAAGGATGCAATTTTGACTTTATTTAGGGGGCAGCGTGTGGCTCAGTGGGCTAAGCCTGTGTGCTTGTAATCATAAGGTCACCGGTTCAAACCCAGCCTCAGCACGTCTGCAGGTCCTTGAGCAAGGCCCTTAACCCCCAGCTCCCTGGGCACTGCCATGGGTGGCTGCCTTTCACAGACAGCTTGCTTACAAAAGTGCGAGTTGAGGGAGGCGTAAAAAATAATTTCACACGGATCAATAAAGTGACTATTATTATTATTATTATTAAGTGTATTATTTTATTATTTGTTCTTGAGTAGTAACTGAGTAAGTAAGTTTTTGTCCCCCTCAAGTAAAGTCTTACCCAACTGAAATTAACTGTAATATCATATGTAAGTAAATTCGTGGTTTTGTCACCTGACTTCATTCTACTCTACATGTTGCTTCATTGATGGGACGTTTTGAATTGTGCTCCATCATTTTCACTCTTATTGTAAAGACCTAGTATTTTATCTGGAGAACAATGTTTAAATGTGCATTATCAGAAGTTAGTTTGTTTTACTTCTCATCTGTTGGAGAATTACAGTTATTTGGGTGAAGATTGCAAAATGGATGTTTCTTGCAGGGGAAAATTGCCCCTATTACTTCAGTTTAAGCTGTGACTCTACAGGCTCTCAGTTTTATTTAGCATACATTTTATAGATATTTTCGGAGACCAAAGGGACACAAAAGCAACAAAGGAGGATTTTAAACGCTGATGTTCCTGTACTTGACATGGATTTCTGCTTTGTATCGCTGGGTTTTGAATAAGCTGACTCATTCTCCTAGCCTTTGTGGGGGGGTTAGGGTAATGCAATACAGTGAAATGCCTTTAAAGTGGTGAGGTCATGATGTGCTGAGAATTACCATGGGAATATGGGAGTTCCTGCTTCAGTGATCTGTGGCGGTCCTTGGGACAGTTACACATGTTGTGATTGACTTATTGATAAAGCATCTGAAGTGATTTGAGCTGTACATTCTCATTACATTATCGTCTCTTGCAAATGGTTATCTAGTACAGAGTTGTGCTGAATGCACACATGCTCATTTGATCGCAATTTAAATAGTATTGGAGGTTGAGTAAACTGGTGTCTATGGACAGTGAATTGTGGGAGGAAATGCAGAAAACTGAAGGAGGGCATGCAAACCACACACACACACACACACACACACACACACACACACACACACAGCAGGAGGCAGTAACTGAGAATAGCAAATAGGTTTTATATTGTTTTTGCTGTTGGCACTGGGTGTGAAACATTTTATGAGCTTAAGGTATTTCTGATGTTGTTATGCCTAATGCCTGTGTGTGTGTGTGTGTGTGTGTGTGTGTGTGTCTGTCTGTCTGTCTGTCAAACATGGATGTTTTCCAGATGTAAAAAAAGTGTTTGGCATAGCTCCAGATCAGTCCAGCACAGAGGATGCGTCCCACTCTGCTGTGGCAGTAGCAGACGGTCACGATGACTCGCTGCCCCTCCCTGACCACATCGATTTCTCCCCCCTGCCAAACGGCACAGCCTCGGCTTCTCAGGCCCAACTGGATGACTCCGGGGACCCAGATCTCACCCCCCCCTTCTCTGCGGAATCTGGCAGTGCCAAACTGGACCCTGCTGTAAACACGCTGGCCATCGAACAAGGTAAAATATCCCCAAGACTAATATATTAACACCCACACCAATCCTGTCCGATTCATGGCTTCATGTATGTATAACATTTTGTGTTTACGTTGTTAAATATTGTAGCACTTGACTCCAGTTTAAGCATTATTATTATTATTATGATGTAGTTTAACATCAGAATTAGTAAGATAATCTCCTTTTTCCACCCTGCTCCATGCAGAGAACCTGCCAGTCAAGCGGAAGAAAGGCCCGGCCCCCAAGATGCTGGGTAATGAGGTGTGCAGCGTGTGTGGGGACAAGGCCTCCGGCTTCCACTATAACGTGCTGAGCTGCGAGGGCTGCAAGGGCTTCTTCCGCCGCAGCGTCATCAAGGGCGCCCAGTACGCCTGCAAGAACAGCGGCAAATGCGAGATGGACATGTACATGCGGCGCAAGTGCCAGCAGTGCCGGCTACGCAAGTGCCGGGAGGCGGGCATGCTAGAGCAGTGTGAGTCGTGATTGGCTGGGGGCGGGGCAGCATGGGTCTTGATTGGTTGTAGCGGTATAATTAATCCCAGTACCTGTCATGGTAGCAGCGGTGTTGGTTTCATTAAGATTGATGATGGGTGGAAATTCGCAGCAGTTTACAAAGTTTTATATTTAAGTAAACTGATGCTTACTGCCTATAGCTTGACTGCCACACTGCTGTTTGTGCCAAGGTGAAGTCCAAGGTCCCATGTGTCAGACATTCCCTGGTTAAGGCACAAAAGGTCTTTGAGAATGTGACCATTTGAAGCTAAGATTCGCTGTCTAGTGTCAAAAACTGTTAGAAGCTAGGAGGTGCTGCACATTTATAACATGAATCTACAATAATGTGCATAAGTAGTAATCAGAGGTGGAGATTTCAGGTCCAGGGAGTACAAATCCAGATTTTGTTTCAACCAACCATTTGAGTCTCTGTGACTGTGACTCTTTATACGCAACTGGTTGGTTGAAACAAAATCTTGGTCTGGATTTTTACTTTCTGGACCTGAAAATTCCACCTGTGCTATTAATTGCCGCCCATGTAAAAAAATGTAGCTGTTATCATCCTTTGACATGTCAGTGTTATAAATGATACTTTTATCAGTTGAGACATGAGGGCCTGGTTATTGAGGGCTTACTGAACGACCCCTCCCCTATCCCAGGTGTCCTCTCCGAAGAGCAAATCCGGCTGAAGAAGCTGAAGAAGCAGCAGGAAGAGGAGTCTTCGCGCACATCTTCCGTGCCGCCCGAGCCGGCACCGAGGCCCGAGGTGGCCCAGCTGGCTCCGGAGCAGCTGGAGATGATTGAGAAGCTGGTGGCCATGCAGAAACAGTGCAACAAGAGATCCTTTCTGGACCGGCCCAAAGTCACGGTGAGTGCGGCGTCGCCCCGCTAAAGAGACCATCTCCTGGGAGTATCTTTTCCTCATATTGTTTTAATACTTTTATTGCTTTTAACTTTGTACTTTTGAAAGCAAAACCTTGTTGCTATTGTTATGATAACACCCAAATAATGTCATTTTCATGTATATATCACGCATACTTGCATAATCCATGATTTATTAATCTCTCCAGAGGAGCCTCAGTGCAGTAAAAAAAAAAGCCAATAATAGTGGTCATTGTGTTATAGGCATTAATAAGATGAAACACCTTCCCGTCGGTTTGAAGGCTTATCCACATTGCTATAAACTAACCTTGTACATGGCAGCACATTAGGGGTGGGGTCTTAAAAGTTTTTGCTGTTGGTCTGTTCTAATGTAATCTTCTGGCTTACCTCTAGCTTCTAAAGGTAGATAGTCAAAGCCTATTTTAAAAGCTGTATGCTCTGTGTACGAGCTGCGTCGAGCCATAAGGCGGTGCTCTGATAAGTCTCACTCCCCGCATTGGCTGGTGTGCAGTGTTTGGCTCTGACAGACAGGTGGCGTGTCCCAGCTGCAGTCAAGTTTCCTGCTTTCTGTTCATTTGTTTTAGAGGAGAAAGTCCTCCTGTAGGTGGGTGAGTATGGTAAGTGGCAGTATGGTAATTTCTTGAGTGGGAGAGACGAGGCCCATTTGATCACATGCCACTTGATTCCCACTTGACTGGATGAGCATTTTTGTGGGTTTGAATAACAAATATGGCTGTGTGTAATAAATGCATTTATATTATACAAATTAAAAATAAAATAAATGCATAATAAAGACAAGTGCAACGTTTGTCATATTGCTGTTCCCATAAAGTACAGGAGGCTGCAATACTGCAGTAGTAGAAGAATCTGTTCTTGAATCTGGTAGTCACTGTTCCTCCTGCCACGCTCCAGGGGTGTGAACTGCACTCCAGGGGTGAGAACAGCATTTTGTATGAATGCAGTGTGCGGTGCGGCCATGCTGTGACATTTGGCTGATTTTGCTAAGTGGAAATTTTGTCCTCCTTTGACCTGCTTAATAAACCACTGCATGAAGCAGTTTGGATCACTCATATGCAGCCTCCAAACTGAAGTAAGCATTTTTTTTTTATTAAATGAGGGCACTATTTTCATTTTCTTACCCTTTGACAGTGTTAGATAGTTGATTATGATGTTTTCTGAGTTCACATCATTTAGATATGTTTAGAGGTTGAAAGTTAACACGTTTTTGCTCCCTCCCAGCTGCATACCGGGAGCACAAATGTGGATTGTGTGGCAAGGAGCTAGGAGGGAGCAAAAACGTGGGCTGGCTGGAGGTCCCTGAGGACCGGGTTATGAATTACTATCATGGCGACCTTTTCAAGCTGGTCATGCAGTAGCCCTGTTCTGTACAGTGCTTACGGTGCTTGACGCCTCCTCACTGCCCTCTACTTGTCCCCCTCAGCCGTGGCCCCAGAGCCAGGACCTGCAGAACCGTGAGGTGAGGCAGCAACGCTTTGCCCATTTCACCGAGCTGGCCATCATGTCAGTACAGGAGATCGTGGACTTTGCCAAGCAGCTTCCGGGTTTCCTGGAGCTCACTAGAGAGGACCAGATTGCCCTCCTTAAGACATCCACCATCGAGGTCAGTGAGCCTTGTGCCTCTCTTCCCTGGGAATAAAATACTCTCCATCTCACATGAATTTAACACGAACTGAATTTCAGAGTAATATTACATATCCAGGAGTGATTTCATAGAACTCAATGAAATCTAAATGAAAGGTCTTTCACCCATAGGCACTGATATTGCTTAATCCTTCAGGATTGCTGTGCAGCGAGGTTTATAAATGGTTCTTTAGGTTCCACCTCGTGGCCCATTGTACATGAGGAACACCCAAACAATCAATAGGTCTGCTTTGCAAATTCCTTTTAAAAATGGGTGTATTATAATTACCACTCCCACTCTCACTTAAAGGAAAATCAATTCAAGGACTATTAATTACTAGCATTACTGAACGTTGGCAGTATACATTATTTGGAACAGTATCTTTAACTTGTTGGCATGTTGGATATAAACTAGTGAATGACATTTGTTTTGTGAACTACGCGGTGGAGTCTTCCTCAAAGGTCAGGATCAAATTTTGACTTGCTTAAAATCCGAAACTGATCAAAATAAATCAAGCAAAATGGAATACATATGAACCTTTATTATACTCTAACTTCCTCCTACATTCATTTTTGAAACGGGAAGAAACACGGGCAGGTTCTCAAAAGGCACCAAGCGAGAACCAGTCCAGCACTGGCTCCATGTTGGTGGAAGTGAGGCATATGTGACAGTTTTTAGATACAGCTGACATGAAATGGCTGAGTGCAGTTATACTCTGATAACCGCACTCAAAGAACGCCTCTTGTACAATCAGATTTCTTGGTTGGAACTAACTGTTGTATAATGTTAAATAATTCACTTATAGCTGATTTTGAATCCAGGTCTGGACTACTTTAAAGCAAGATTTGGGACCTGTACCACCTCCTGCCCCAAAGCGTGCTTGGCCTCCTGTTTACTAGACAGTACAGCTAATGGGCTCCTATATTCCATTACAAAGAGCTACAAATTAAGCTTCTGCTCTTGTCTAGTTTGCTAACGTATCCTTAGCTGCGGCCTCAATAAACATGCACTGTAGGTCCCTTATCGATCGATAGTGATTATAAGGTCTCAAATAACATGTGTTTTTGTAGATCATGCTGCTGGAGTCATCACGGCGATATGACCCTGCCATAGAGAGTATCACTTTTCTGAAGGACTTTAGCTATAACAAGGAGGATTTCGCAAAAGCGGGTAATGTATCATTTTTATTTATTATTATCTGCCGTCACGTTGATGTTGACTACTGGCCTATATAGCACCGACCCCCCAGAATGTTCCTTCTTTTGTCTGGGTCTTCTGTTCTGTCTTCCGGTTTACTAGTGGCGTGTTCCCTTCATCGAGATGCTATTTGTATGTTTTCGTTGCAGTCCACAGTAGTCCAGTCTTCACATCTACAGTCAGGTGCATAAATATTGGGACATCGACACAATGCTAACATTCTTGGCTCTATACACCACCACAATGGATATCAAATGAAACGAACAAGATGTGCTTTAACTGCAGACTGTCAGCTTTTA
>JAODKE010000007.1:2313247-2335123 GCA_026779605.1 Mormyrus hasselquistii | reverse complement strand
GTGTGTGAGTGTGCCCTGCGATGGGCTGGCCCCCTGTCCAGGGTTGTTCCCTGCCTCGTGCCCATTGCTTCCGGGATGGGCGCCGCGACCCAATAGGATAAAGCGGGGTGGAAAATGAATGAATGAATGAATGAAAGTCTGTGGCTTTCTTTTGAAAATTGCAGTCAACAAGTGACAGCCAGACTACTTGAGGGACCTGGAGCAAGTCTGACATGAAGAATGGATGGAAATCACCCCTGTGCAGTATAAAAAGCTGGTAGCCCTGAAATACTTGAGCTGTTTTTGCAGTAAGGGTTGGTGTACCAAATACTTATGTGCTGGGGTTCTATACTTAAGCAAGCAGCAAACCACATTCTCCTTCATTTGAGGTGGGCAACAGTGATTCTCTTCAGCCATTTTGCCTCAGTGTTTGGTTTCCATGTTATAGGGGTGGGGACCATCCATTTAATAGTGTTTTCATTTTTGAAGATGGTTAGGCATGAAGCTGTACACCTAGATCAGCTGCCTTTTTTTGGTCAAGGCAAGTTGATTGGACATGCTATTTTGTTCTATTGTCTTGTTTGTCATATCATGTTTCATAATAATACAGGAATTGGCAGATTTTTTTTGCTACTATCTTCAGTGGCATATGGTGTGAGGCAGGATATAAAACAAGGGTTACTTAAGCTGCATATTATTGGAAATTTTTCAAATATTGCAATGTGATGTTTTTATTTGCGATACAATATTTATACTGGAAAAAAGCTATTCAAAATTTACCCAAAATAAAGTAGCGAAGTAGAACTTAGTGTATCAAAATTGGAGCTGTTGCCGTGAGGTGTGTCGAGTAATCACTTGCTTTTGTTCAATTTTGCCTCCAGTGTTGAATCCGAAATATTTCCATACGGCGGAAGGCGGATGTTTTTTGCTTACCAGTCCTTGTTCGCCCTTCTCTTCTCCAATCATTTGTTAAATTCCTCGCAAACATGAGAAAATGCCGTATACCATGGAATAATGTCTGGAAGGTATGGTGGCATGAAAAATGAGCCTAATTGTAGACCAGCTGATTATTGCGGTCCCTGTGATGTATATGAATAGCGTTTTCGCGTGACGTCGATATTAACGTTGCACGTCATGTAGGCCTATAGCGTGTATACATCCTCACACAAACAGACATTTACTCAGCCATTCGCAGGCATTTCTGGGAAGAAACTGCAGAACCTGTATGAACATCACTAGACCATGAAAACTCACATAAGGAAGCAACTGTATATTCACCTGTTCATTTGCATAGGAGAAGACAATACATAACCGCCATGTGAGTGTATCTTTAATATCCGTCCTCTGAAGTGGCTCCGTGAACTGAGCAGAACAGCAAGTGCTACAGAAAGGGATTGGGAAACGGTGGTGTAGAATAGCACACATTTCTATTAACTCTGAAAGCAAGGACATTGGGTTCATTTTGGCTTGTCTTTCTGCCTGACCTCTAGCTTACTTTTTCCATTTCTGTTTGCCAAGCCTTGATGATTTGGTAAAGGCCGTTGTGAACTAATCTTTCAGATAGTTCTCAACTATTAGCACTTAAGTAAATCAATGCTTTGAGCTCCCATAAAATACTGGAGGTCACCGTCTCTGATGTAGAGACCCCAACTTTTTCTAAGCTAATACAGGTTGCCTGTCGTTAGATGTTACGGTGTAGTGTTCAAGTACTGTGAGGCCGGAGTGTGGGAAGGCTGTTTGCTGTCCAGGGTGGAACACGCAGCTGAAGTTTATCACTGCTAAGACAAACAGCACCTTTTACAGCGACACTCAGATCAAATGGTGCTTTGGTCTCCGTTCCTTGCGTGGTTGGATATAATATTATAGTTTTCAGAGGAGGAATGAATTTAAAGTTTCATCTATTTCAGGACCTGCTCAGCTGTTATTTATAGATTTTCTGGCATTGTTAAAGCATCATATATTTATGAGTAATGTAAAAAGTAAAACTCTAGAGCCATGGAACATAAGGCAACGTGGCAGCTAACCCGTCTTAGCATTTGGTGGCACTGTAGCGGCGGTGCGCCGGGGGAGATGGACACAGCCCCAGAAGGGTTCATTTACGTGCATGTTAAACCTCATCTGCGTGTGCTTTATCAGCAAATGACCCCTCCCCGCGTTTTATTCCTGTGTGTGTTAGGGTCAGTAGTGTGTTGATTAAAAATAGCGGTCTCTGTTGGGGCTGTGAAGAAAGCAGATTGCGTTGCTATGGCAACAGAGAGCCAAGCTGAATCAGATTACCTTGGGGCTGTCGGCTGCAATGGGAGGTGGAAAAGGAGGTGGTAATCATGTGTACCTTCTCTGTCCCTTCAGCCTGTGCTGTTGAGTGATGGCCCCAGGTTGTCACTGATGCTGGCTCTGTGGTAGGGCACACTTCCCCGTCGTGTCGTTCTCCATCACACTCGCGCTGTGCCGACATTATCCATCAATGTGATTTATCGCCTGTGATTGTAACTCTAAGGCCAAGACATGAAATGCTTGTCAGCAGTCAAGAAAGACACCTCAGCATTTAATCGTGTCAGCAGTGTTCTCTAGAAATTCGGGTGGGGGGGGGGGCTTCCATTTTCCATCCACGTTTCACTCTCCTCTTTACTTTCCTCATTGTATCTAAATGCTTCTTTGACTTCCTCTTGGATATCATCGGTAATACATGTCTCGACGGTAACATGTTATGAAATCTCCATTTAATCAGAATGTTTTTTGTACACATTGTATTATCGTGGTTAGTGTACGTTTTCTGCTTTCTCCTTGACTTTTTATGTATATTTAAAGATGTTGAATCTCTGAGTCGTATTGTCAAGCAAAACGAGAGGTGCACTGCAATGGGTTCTTTCAAGTGTGTTGTGGTTAACTTGATAAACATGCATGTTAGTGATCACCTATTCTCATCCTCGCTTCAATTCACCTGCGACGCTGGTTGTCATATAGTAATACAGACTACACTCAGAACGCAGATTTGTGGTGTATTTAATTATTTAATGAGGTGTATTTAATGATACCATTTGTGTTGTCTGTGATTTCTACATTGTTCCCTACAAAGTTTGAAAGGTCCCGTGGGTTCAGTGCTGGTCTTATTTTGGGTAGCTCTAGCTAATGCCAGAGGTGGAAAGTTCAGGTCCAGAAAGTACAAATCCAGACCAAGATTTTGTTTCAACCGACCAGTTGAGTATAAAGAGTCACGGTATTTAGCTGGTTGGTTGAAATGAAACCTTGGTCTGGATTTGTACTTTCTGGACCTGAGCTTTCCACCTGTGGGTAATGCTAATTTGCCTTAACTTGTCTCTGGATGCTCATCGAAAGCTCAGCCTAGCTGCGCTCTCTACCTAAGTTGGCTCCTTGACAGCTGTATGCTTTTGATGTATCATCTGTCTCACAAGTATTGCACTTTGGATGAAAGCAACTAAATAAGTAAATGTTAATGTGATCCTCTGGGCGGCTGGGCTAGCGTCCCGCTGTAGCATTTCTTTCTGCCAAGCCTGCAGAGGGCTGAAGGTGTGTCTTGATGTTGGCTTTGTTATTCAGGGACACACCGGCCTTGTTTCTGCATATGAAAGTGCTCAGATGCTGCGTGGGTTTGTTTATGTCTGCAGAGCACTGTTAGAATTCAGACAGTCCTTAATTGCGTGCTGATCATTATACGCCAGTCTTAAATTGTCATGTCCCCCCCCTCCCCCCCCACTTTTTGACTAGGACAGTGAAATTCTGCACCTGAGTCCTTGTTAGTAAGGGGACTATTTGTAAAGGCCCGAAATAGCTTGTTGATAACAGTCCTGTCACAAATATTTAGCGAAGTGCCTGATGGGATTACCAGACTTAAAAAAATATGTCCATTCTTCCTCGATGTGACTGAAATTCCCCTTTGACTAGTTGTTATGTATGTACAGTCAGTCCAGTCACACTAATACATTCCCGAAAAAGCCAAGCGGTTACTAAAATCACATCAAAATACACATAATCCTATTGGAAAAATACGTAATACGACTCCAAAAATTAGTACCTTACACAAATTAAATTTGAATTAATTAATAAAAGCAGTGATACCCGTGACCGTTAATGTAATTATATGTATTTTAAATAAGAAATAATAATACATGAATAACTTATATCATAAACACCTTCAATCTGTCTTATAAGTCTTACAATAATTGATGAGTAAATTCAATGGAATGTGGCGAACTTGCTAACTTGTCGTTTGCCCGAACCAGGCCGGGTACCTATCGCCACCATGTGGCTGGGCTGGCACACAGCACCAATACAGCGGATTATGGTTAGCGGGGGGGCGATGAAGGCAACATGGCTGCAGACAGTCGACTAAAAAGAATCAGTTCTAAAGAACAGCTTGTTCACCAATTGGATACCACTAACGTTCACTTGGATAGCTGTTTTTGTTTTTGTTGTGTGCTAGTAATGTTTCTTGCTAAGACCATATCATGTTTTAGTTCATATAGTGTTTTTCTCTCCCACTGAAAATAGCACAGATACAAATACAAGATTGCATTGGACTTTGGTACTAATTTATCAATCATGTTAGATGTGATATCATGCGTTGTAGCAGGACGGACTGTAACTAGAGTACTTACATTTTTCATTCAGGTTTTCCTTTCCTCGTGTCTAAAATGAAATAAGGGAAGTTTTTGGGAATGAAAAATAATTGTGGCAGATGGAACAAAACCTACTGGTGGTAACATGAAAATGTGATCTTGTAAAATTTGAATTATACACAGTCAATTTGAATACTGTGTAACAGTAGACAAAATGGTTCAGCGGAGTGTATTTCTGCAGTGACTCCTCACGCTGTTAAATATCCATGGTGCATAAACCAAACTCATTTTGGTGCTTCTGAACAGAGTACATCTGGATTATATTCACACATCACTTTTTACTCTGAAACATCTGTCATTCTGTCTTGCTCCTTTGGCCTCTTAATGTTCTGCTTTACAACTTTCCAAAGCACCAGAACCCTCTTGTTCCTCTTATGATAGCTGTCATTGCACGCACAGTTACAGACTACACGTTAGGTACTTCCCTCAAATTTTATGTCTTGGCCACATGCAGAGATGGGTTGTTCAGATAGAGAGAGTTAAAGTTCAGACCAAGAGTTTGTTTCAGCCAATCAGTTGAGTTGGGAAAACTACAATCAGAAACATTAGCGTTTTAGTGTGTCATTTTCTTGCATACCAATTCAGGCCTTTTACAAGCGGTGAATCTTTTCTGTAACTAACAGATATCTGTGATATGCACTGTACAAGTTTCATTTTAACTGGCCATGGAATATGAATAGTAGCAAAGCAAGTATTATGACAAAGTGGTTCGCTGATATAAAAGAATTTAAATGATTGAGTATTGGGGCAGGATGACTTGTGGTTGGTATTGCTGTTGTAAAGAAGGTAAAAGCCTGTTTTTTAGGCTGTACAGATTGCAGACGTGAGAGGAATAGCAACAATATATCTTTAAAGCAGGTGTTCATGTACCGAATGATGTTATAATCTCCACTGCAGTTGTCATTACTGTAAGAGTTTTAAATCTGCTGGAGTTTGAAATAAACATTCTTTAACAATGGAATTTAATGTTTTCAGGTGTAAAACAACATGATATACTAGGAATCTCTCTTTAACATCTTTAGTAAGAGCAAGGGTGTGAGGATTCTCTGTGAAGCGTAAGCCTTTCCCAGCTCTGTGGTGAAATAGATCGCGCAGCATTACTGTTGTTTGTAATTTTAAATTAACAGGAAGGCTTACAATTTGCAGTCCTTGTTTTCTGGATTTCAATATATCATAGTCCTATTTTTGCTAATTAAGAAAAAATAATAATGCCGAATGTTCAAATTGTTGACCTATGATATTAGTTTTTTTTTAAGTCCTGTTGTTTGAAATTGTACAGTGAGGTAAAATGGTATAAATAATGAAATGAAATGGCCCTGTTGGCTGGTAGGGGTCCAGACGAGGTCGTCCTGGGCGCGGCATCTCTCTCTGAAAACATGTGCTCTCTCACCTCTTCCCTGTCAGCACACTGTCTGTTTGCTCCGTCTCGTTTTGGGAGCTCCGCCCCGCCCAAACCGAAACAAAGACCTATCAGCTGTATCCAAGGGAGCCGCAAGCCAAAGCCTTCGTTCAGCGCCGGCTCTGTGCAGCCTTTGAGAACTAGCAGGGATGTTGGCCCTGCAGCAGTTAAAGTAGGGAAATAGTGGGTTGCATTTCCATCTGACTCATGAACCGTCCTGGCTCATGATTAGCATTGTGCAACACGCCATACTGTAGATTTTTGCAAAAATGTGGCAGGAACAGTTTTGAAAAGAGGGCTGGTTATTTATCGTAGTGGTTGGCCAGTTGCATTCTGCTCCCCAAACTGGGCATCCTGGATGAATCTCAATATGCGTGCTTGTTTTCTCATGCACTTGTTTTGCGTCATCTTCCATTGCCAAAGACCAGTCCCAATACTGAACACACAAGTATTTGAGGATGGTAAAAATCCCTGGATATTGGTGTTGAGATTCGCCGTGTTTCGCCTGTAAACTACCCTGAAGTTTACTGTAAACTCCAGGGCATCACAGGTGTGTTGTGTTTTCATACAGAGCCACTACCCTGTCCCATGTACACTCAAGGCTTTCATCTCAATGTGACACATTCTGCAGGTTGTTATGCCCTGGTTCTATCTTTGGCTCAGACTCCCAAATGAATCTCTCCGATTAAATCATGTTAACCTGTAGACTTAACCCTAATCTAGTGAAAGAATCCCTATAAAGGTGAGGTTCTGTATTTTCAAAGAACATTTTTGCCTCTTAATGGACACTGAGTGTGTTCATTTATTTCCACTAATCTGTTATGACTTGGTAATTCCTACTCTGGAACCATTAAGCAGAGCATAAATAATTTCATCCATCCATCTTCAGTTCACTGTTTCTCGTTAGGGGATATAAATAATTCATTCCTCTAAATTAACTTTAATATGTTTTTCCAAGTTTCACTTACTAAACTCTGACAAATTACGAGACCTATGCCCATAAAATCTTTTGAGGAAGATAGACATATGGTTTAACAACAAATTCCAGCCATTTTGTTTGCATTTGAACTCGCGTGATCTGTCGTAACTTCTTGGTTAAAGCTGTTAATTGCGGTCTCTGGGAGCTGAAGGCTGGTATATCTTCACTTTAGCTGACTAACAGACATTTCCAGAGGAAATGGCCTGCAGGGTGTATGCAGTAATGATGTAGGTGCCTGTTTGCCACATTTCAAATGTGCTCCGGGGAAGCTGATGGTGTCACTGTGAGAATGTTCGACCATGTATTTTAGTCAGTGTGGTGCACATTACAATTTAATATTTGTATTTGTCTCGAACGAATGGATAAGCACACCAAGTAGCTATCACTGGGAGATGCATGCTTGGGCTTCAGCTGTACCAGCTTGCTGTTTCCTGAGCCACCGTGGGTGTGTAGGATGCATACAGAGATTGAGTATTTTCTACATTATTAGCTTTGGATTCTGCAGAGAGCTGGCTGGGCTAGTTACCATGCAGGTCTGCTGTTTGCATTCTGACAAGTGCTCCAGCATGACACATCAAGAACTGTTGCAACAGGACAAGTAGAACTGAACGGGGGAATGAAAAAGCGAGTGATGTGAGGCGAGGCATGTGGCTGGGAGACAGGAGTTTTTCTACATTGTCGTTGGATTTTAGGCTGCACTGCAGTGTAGTATATCTTAATAAAGACTGAGTAATTATTCAGGTACAGAGTCAAAAGTAGCAAGTTTGGCAGTATAAAATTTACAATTAACCAATCAAAAATCTCACAATTTTTTTATAAATATGTTCAGGTATAAAGGGTACAGAAATCCCACCACGGAGTTGGGTGTGTGCTGTAATATTGTTACTGCCTCCTGCCCTTCGACGCTCCTGCTTCAAGGATCATGCATTTTTTTAGTCTTTGGCTCAGCGCCTCTCTGTGTGGGATTTTCATGCATGCTTGTGCACCACCTACTGCATGGCTGCCCACGGTCCTGGATTGGGCAGCGGCGCATGCTTTAAATGACCCCCGGCGCCGAACGACAGCAGGCAGCGTGCCCACCGGCACTTTGCACGAAGGTCATGAACCTCTAAGCAGGCTGGGAGTATAACGAGATATCTGCCGCCTCTCAGCCTCGCGCTGCTGAGAGTCCCGCTGCGAAGCAAATGGCTGTTTTATCTGAGAATGTTTACTTTCAGTTTCCAGGTTAATTATTGCTTTTATTTCCAGATGGGTCTGTTTTTCTCACCTTGATGTTGCATAATGATCCTTGATAGGGAAGCATGCTATCCTGCCCGTTTGAATGTTTCGCATCTGTGCCCTAATATTGATGTTATTTGCTTTAGTGATCAGAATGTGTGAGACAAATTTGCTTCTTTCCTCAGATTGTGTGGTGCCACTGGAGGACAGCAAGTTCCCCGTTGCTTCCTAATGATCGCCCAAGCACGTCTGCGCTTATCACTGGCCTAGCGCCACTGTTTCCTGTCCGAACAGCCTCCGGTCGATGTGCCGCGCCTGCGTCTCGGTTACAATGACTTAAAGAGGTCCTCTTTCAGCAATGGAGAAAAAGAAACCGTGCCCTCGCTTACTGGACTACCTGGTGGTGGTCGGTGCCAGGTAAGTGGTCCTCGGTCCAGCCTGATTCAGCCGTTCCTAATGGGAATCTGTTGGTCTGAACACATTTTGTATACTTTTGCGTTAAGAGAAACTGGCCACGTGGTTGTGCAGTGTGGCACTTCTGTCATTTTCCTCCCAGTGAACCTCTCTGTATTTTTGACCCCTTTCCTTTAAACGCATCACAATAGATCCACAAATCACAGCCCTCGGGAGGGATGCTTTTATGGACACCGTTCTATAATTTCACAAAAATGCATGTCCGTGTACTTTTGCATTGTCTCTCTTGCAGTAATAATCAGCACGGTACCCAGCATGGGTGTGGGTGGGTCTGGGCTGTAACAGGCCAGATCCCCTGTGTGTGCGGTGCGGTAAGGAGACGCCCAGGAAGCTCACTGTTACCCCTAGAATTGGGCGCTAAGTAACTAATGGGCAACTGTTCAAATGTCTGAGAGGCCGGATCCAAGAGCGTAGCAGGGACCGGGCCAAGAGAAAAGTCAAACAGGCGCAGACCTGAATGGTGGGGGGGGAGCTGGGGGCAGGAGGAGACTTCTGGCTGCTTAAATATGGTCCAAAAGCTTGCCAAAAGCTAAACATGTCTACTCCATGGAGCTGCGAGCTACTAGTTAACATAAATTACTGGGACTGATGGAATACTGCGCCTGCAACTAGAGAAAGCATCCATAAAATGTCATTTAATACAGATATTTGTTGCTCATCCTTGTGGATTTTGCCGGGTTAAGCTAAGTAATATTTCAAAGGTAGACTGGTGTGTTCCCGCAGTAAATGATGGGTTGGGAGTTTACCATCATTTAGACACATTTTCAAAGAAAAACCAGAAATGAGTGTGACACAGGAGTGTCCGGCGACGTCACGTGCCAGTCCTGCTTTGTTATTTGAACATGTCACACAACAGACACCCTCAGGCAGAGGTCTTGTCATATTTTGGTTACATTATGTTACGTTACATTAGGGATAATCGTTTCTTTAGAAGTATGATTGTGGATGTATTGGTGTGTGATTAGTGATACCATCCTTTGAATAAGTTTCTGCTGTGCTTTTCTGTCCTTAGGCAGCCCAGCAGTGACAGTGTAGCCCAGACGCCCCGCCTACTGCGCCGCTACCCTCTGGAGGATCACCCTGATTTCCCCCTCCCCCCTGACGTGGTCTTCTTCTGCCAGCCTGAAGGGTGCCTGAGCGTGCGCCAGAGGCGCATGGGCCTGCGAGACGACACCTCTTTTGTGTTCACGCTCACGGAGAAAGACTCGGGCGTGACACGCTATGGCATCTGCGTCAACTTCTACTGTTCCTTCCAGAGGCGATCAGCTAAGTCAGAAAGGCCCCGGGGGGCGTCCGCGGTGGTGCCTGCCCCGGCCCCGCCCGGTGACCCCAGCGGTGCCCCTGAGGAGGCGGGCAGTGAGAGCTCAGAGAGCGTCAACTCGGTGCCTGACGCGGGCAAGTCGCCACAGGGCAAACGCAGTGGGAGACACGGCCCGCGCAGCCGCAACAGCGCCCTGACCTCGCTGTGCATCATCAGCCACTACCCGTTCCTTTCTACGTTCAGGGAGTGCCTGTACATCCTCAAGAGGCTGGTGGACTGCTGCAGTGACAGGCTCACTCACAAGGCCGGCCTCCCCAAAGGAGTGCAGAGGTAAGTCTACCTGTCTACCGGACTCAAACCTTTAATTTTAAAAGGGAGAAATGTGGCCTTCTGTCCTACCCACTCCCTGGTCCCATTCCAGCACGTACTGACAGACAGCGCAGTGCCACAGACGCTGTGTTTTGAGGTTTCATTCTCCCACTGCCGTTGAGATGTATGGTAAACTATGGCTGATTCTATGGTCTTAGCCCCACTATATCTTTCTGGATTAGACTCTTTCTGTCCTTGAAGTTTTCTGGTGCTCCTTTGGAACTCGGGTCTCCTGGTGTGATCAGTGACTCAGCTCAGATTAGTGCCTTCGTCTGCAATTAGTTTCCTTTTATATGCCAGCTGATTGGTGCCTGTTCTTTTGATGGGCTTCCTATGTGTGTCGTTAAGATCATGTCGGTGTTTGTGTCTGGGCTGCATGCGAAATGGGATGCTAGTGTTAGTTTCTAAGCACATTTCATACACGTGTCTTTATTGGTGTCTGCGTATGGATTGAGCTGATTTTGTTTAGAAATCTATCCGTCTTTTAACCGCTTATTCTGTTCAGGGTCATGGGAATGTCCTGGACTTAGTCTTGTACCTTGCAGACATTATACTGAATTACAGGGAACATACACATACATTGTAACACACAGCCATGCTCCCACTGCATGTATTTAGGCATAGTGGACCATTCTAATTCCATACACACTGATCGAAGGCACGATTCAGACCTCCAACCCCGGGGGTGTGATGCAGCAGAGCTACCCAATAAGCCAATCTGACACTATTTTAAAAATGATATTTTATGTTGTATGTATACAGGGGTTTATATATATTTATCATGCTGTAATGCTTCCTGGGTTGGTCATTTTCTGCCTAAGGCTGTAGTTACGGGTATTTATGGGTATATCTCTGTCACATTTCAGTTTTTCAGCTGGCTGCACTGCATGCTTGGTTGTGCAGTAGGTACAGTAGTGAGGCATCATCTCCTTCCAGCTGGATGAGGGTCTTTCACTGTGGGACAAAGCTGTGCAGATGTATAGCTCTGGTGATGCAGAGCGCTTCTCTAGACAGTGCGAAGTAAACCACTCTCTCTCTGAAAATTACTCGCACTAACACTGATTAGAATATGGTTTCCGCATTTGCCCTTTGAATGTCAGGTGGGACAGGCCTCTTAGATGTGCAGTCTTATAGAATGATAATCTCCTTCAAATGAGATCGAGGCAACGTATGCAAATCTGTGACTTATGTTTGTTCCATATATGATTACCTTTAATTATGATTGACATACTTAAGTAAGATGAGTTTCTGTTGGTGCGGTCAAGAGGAACATGAGTATTCAATGTTGTTCAATGTTGTGAACACACATACACACACCTCATTCTCCATTAATTTTTATCCACGATGGTGCAATATATTCAGCAGCCAAGAATGGTTGTATTGCCTGAGACCTTGGCTAACCTTGTCAGCATGACTTCTGAGACAAACGCCTCTTCGAAGCTTCCCTCAGAGCTTAAGTCCACCCGCTCAAATGGACCGAACAGATTTAATCCAGAGGCCGCACGTGACTGATTCCCCTAAAGAGGAAAGCCAGTGACAGGGCCTGTTTTTTCTGATAATACACCCGTCTAGCTTGGTGATGATGAGTAACGCCGCGAGGGTCAGGAGGAGAGGATGGCCTGTCCTTCACAGTTACGCTTGCCCAGCAGGCTGTAGCGCATGAGGTCCGCCCCAGGCTTCTCGTCACGCAGGACGGACTTCTCTCTCCTCCTCGGCGCCGTTCGCCCCGCCGCAGTCCTCATTTCTCTTCAAGGACGATCCTGACGCCTTGCGACATAATCCTTTCGCGACAGAAAACAAAATGGCCATTCTCAGTTTAAAAAAAAAAAAAAAAACAACAACTCACAGTTTTCTGTTATTTAACTCTGACAGCGGGTCTGGGAATAGTTATGTAATGCTGGAGAACAGGAGGCCGAGGCAGGTTTCGTGACAGATTGAGAATGCTGACTGCACCCATGGACTTGCTGGGCAATAGAAGAGGCCTTTTTGAATGTAGCATGCCATAACCCTCACTTCAGCATGTTGAACATGCAAATATATTAAATAAGCACATTACATCTAGACCGTCTGTCTACCATGAAGTATGCATCACTCAGATACAGATAGGGAGGGATGCTATTTGGGGAGGTTTTTATGTTGAGATAGGAGCAGCTTCGTGATATTACAGGACAGCCCTGCTTCTTCATTCATCTGCCCTGAAGCATTTTAGAGATATACATCCGACCCAGTGTGGCTCCGCCCCACAGACACGGCCCCCAGAGACCTGCCCCTGCTTCTGTTCCAGGCCTCGCCCCTGGCCAGCTGCGCCCCAGCCTCCTGGCTCCAGCTCCGAGGCGTAATGGGGGCCTGCCGGAGCGGTTGGCTTCGCGGTTCGTTTTGTTTGGCTTTCAGCCGCAAATAGCTCCACAACTGTGAATGTTTATCCCAGCAGTGACTATGCATCTGCCCCTACATCACGGAAAGCTGAGATACACTGTCCAGTGGATGGGAATAATGCTGCTGGATGTGTGCGTCCTCACCAGGATCGGAGAAGTGAGCCACAGCAGCAGTGTGTGTTCTTTCCGTCCGTGCGTCACCTGCTCACCAATCTCGATATTTATACCTTTTCTATCTCTTTCTTTTATATATTTACACAATGGAAATCATTGATGGTCATTTTGTTTTTACGTAGATACATTAATGATAATAGGCTAAAATGCAAATAATGAAATTTTGATATTTTTCTTCTTAGAATCATGATTGTAATAATAAAAGAAATCACTTTCTGCTTTCAATGCTGAGAAGCCCCTTGCTTTAGTGTGTTATCAGGTTCAGGCAGGTTTCCTTGAGGATATTTGATCATTTCTCTGCGGGGAATGTGTCCGGCAGATATTGCACAAAATTGCACAAAATCAAGGTTCTAGACTGGCTATCATCGAAATACATTGATACAATAAAACACTGGCCATGAGTTTACAAAAGTATATCAAAGGCAAAGTTTTTTTTTTGCGTGCTTTTTCGGGATGTGTGTTGTTGACCCAGATTAAGCTCTCAGCAAAATTTGTAGTTTGTTGTGTCAGTATAAAAGTACTTGTACTTGCAAGATGCAGGGAAAAAACCCCAAAATAAATCTAGCCTGGTTTTTTTTTCTTTGGTGCGCGTGATAGACCTTTTTTGGGCCGAGTTTGCCCATATATCCTTATTTCACCAAGATCCCAATTGTTATTTCTGCTGCTACCAGCAAGGTGTCCTTCAAGATTCTGTTAAATACCACATATATGCTTGCGTGCAGACAGCTGTTGAGTTGATGTTTTACTCTGACAATGCCAGGCTGTTCTGACATCAGAATTTAATCTGGTTGCTGACAGATGACAAATAACGACATTCTTTAATGTTCCTTCTGCCAGCCAATACAGTTGATGGTCTGCAGGTCCATCTTTTTGTGATATTTTTAATTACCTTCATTTACTCATTACCTGATGTTTCTGAAGGAATCTTAGAGACTGAACGCTCCTAAAGAATTGCGTGACCTGTGTGTCATTAGATAAACAGAAGTTGGTGCAGGAATATTGCTTGCGTTGTTTTCTTTCTAAGGAAATAAGAATAGAGGTGTGAATGACTTGCTCACTTTTTAAAATGTCACATCATTCTGTTAAACGCGCAGTATTTTGCTCTTTCAGAGTTTCAAACTTTTGTTCAGTAGCTGAGCAGAAATTGAGATTCCTAATCTGCTTTCTGCCGTATCGAGTTTATTGAACTTCATGTATGCATGTGTCTGTGCTTGTTTGTATTTGGCGTGTTCCATGTGCATTTGTATGACTGTGTTTGCTATAGGCAGAGGGTGGATAGTTTGGGTACAGAAGGTAAAAATCCAGACCGAGATTTTGTTTCAAGCAACCGGTTGCATATTGAGTCACAGTCACAGAGAACTCAACTGGTTGGTTGAAACTAAAACTGGATTTTTATTGTCTGTACCCAAACTATTCACCTCTGGTTAAAGGATGTGTGTACTTTTTCCACATGTGATCACGTGTGTGTGTGTGTGTGTGTGTGTGTGTGTGTGTTCGCGTCCTCCTGACGCACTGTGACTGTCCGGCCCCTGCAGGGACACTATGTGGCGTGTCTTCACCGGCTCCCTGTCAGTGGAGGAGAAGGGCAGCGTTCTCCTGCAGGACCTGCGCGAGATAGAGGCCTGGGTTTACCGCCTGCTGCGTTCCCCAGTGCCGATCGCAGGCCAGCAGCGTGTCGACGTGGAGGTGCTGCCCCGTGAGATGCAGAGCCCCCTCACCTTTGCCCTGCCTGACTCGTCCCGCTTCTCCATGGTCGATTTCCCCCTGCACCTGCCCCTCGAGCTGCTGGGAGTGGACGCCTGTCTGCAGGTTCTCAGCTGTATCCTGTTGGAGCACAAGGTAGCCCTGAAGCACTGTTTATGCACGTTATGACACGGAGACCTGTGATTGATTTAACTTGAAGCATCTTAACCAATCAGAATTCAGAATCTCTTCTGTATGCCGCAGAGATGTTAAACATGGCAGTGTCTCTCAATCCGGTCCTCAGGGACCCACAGCCAGTCCATGTTTTTGCTCCATCCCAGCTCCCTGCCAGACAGCTCACAATTCTGCTCCGGTGTGGAGCTGGGAGGGAGCAAATACGTGGACTGGCTGTGGGTGCCCAAGGACCGGGTTGTGAAACAGTGATACATGATGCAGAGCTCAGCCTTCACCTTTTATTATGATGACCATATGGTGTAATGTGATTACTGGGGCAGCACCGTGAGGCTGTTGGTGAAAGAGGCGTGATCTTTGGGTGGCCCCTCTTCCCATCAGGTGGTCCTCCAGTCCCGCGACTACAACGCCTTGTCCATGAGCGTCATGGCCTTTGTGGCCATGATCTACCCGCTGGAGTACATGTTTCCCATCATCCCACTGCTACCGACCTGCATGGCGTCAGCGGAGCAGGTATCTCAGTGGACGTGGGGGGATGTGAAAATGCTTTCTCACGTCGCAGTGGCTGCTGCCTGAAAAGTTTCCGCTCTTCTAGCAGCAGAGGCTTAGTGATGTCAAAGGGTTAGAATACAAGAGTAAATACGGTGAAATCCTTAAATAAAACAGCCAGGATTGACGGTTATCTCAGTGAAAACCATCGGCTAATCAAGCACCATAGCAGAATGACTACCATTGCATCTATATTAATAACTGAAATCCCTTTGTGGTGTTTCTCAGCCTGGTGAGACGGTCCATGTTTTTCCTCCCTCCCAGCTTTCTGCTCGGTGAGAGCAAAGACATGGACTGTCTGGGGGTCCCCGAGGACCGGGTTCAGAAACACTGACTTTATGGTTCTCTGCCCAGTCTAACAGGTCTTCACTTGCCTCCCCCAGCTACTTCTCGCCCCCACTCCTTACATCATCGGCGTCCCAGCCAGTTTCTTCCTGTACAAATCGGATTTCAAGATGCCAGATGACGTGTGGTTGGTGGACCTTGACTGTAACAAGGTTAGTGCTCTGGGTCATTTGACAATCCGGCTCTGTCTTGCTCCGCTTCACGTCTTTGTTTTTGTTCTGTTAACGGTCTAGTTTTCATCGCCCTGCTGATATAAGCAGCACAATCCCCAGCAGATCCTACAGATGGAGACAGCTGTTTGATAATGACTATTTAAAGGGGCACGCTGTAATTCAGCTGACAGCTGGGAGGAGCCGCTGCTACTCTGACCCTGACTAATGGCTAGTTGACCAATGGCTTCTTCCTTTGTGCCCCACAGGTCATTGTACCAGGCAATGCAGAAACGCTTCCCCCGCTGCCAGAGCCAGAGGCCTCGGAACTAAAGAAACACTTACAGCAGGTAAGACTAAGCCTTGCTTTTGATGGTCCATTCTGACTTCAGCTCATATCTGCTTTCGAAGTCTGTTGCTGCTGCCCACTGAAAAACCTGATAACATTTTTCTTAAGGCCATGTTTTTAGTAATTTATAAACACATTCATAACACTTAATAATGCATTCATAAAGCATTATAAACACGGCTATAAATATTTATCAAAAGGCATAACACATTATAGACACGTTTGTTATTCATTATAAATGCTTTATGAAGCTTTCATCTATAATGCACTATAGATACCTTTATAATGCATTATAATGGTCAGTATAAGTATTAAGGATGCTTTGTACTGCATTATAAAGGTATCTATAGTGCATTATAGATGAGAGCTTTGCTTCATAAGATGGTCGTAATGCATAATAACCATGGCTATAATGTGTTATGCCTTTTTATAAATATTTATGGATATGTTTATAATTCTTTATCAATGCATTATAATATATTATGAACATGTTTATAAATTACTAAAAACATGACCTTAAGTAAAGTGTTGCTAAAAACTTCCTATGGTGCTTGATGAGAGCAATTTTCAGGTAGCTAAGGAGGACATGGTGATGGGTGCATGAAGAACAAGCACTCTGTGTGAGTCCAGCCCCCAGCCCCCCGACACCGACGTGCAGGACATACAGACTTCTTTCTAAATTTATCTTCCCTGTTCTTTTAATTGAATTTTCCCCTTGAGCATGGCTACGGCGTTATTGCCGTGGCATTTAAATAAGGGATTATAATGCTGCTTTGGCCAGGACAGACCTAGCAGGGCCGTCACTCTCTGCACTGACAGCGGCACCAGTCCGTAACTCGGCACTGAGATTTGCCGATTACTTCTCTGTGTAGCATCTGCCTCTCTTGACTTCTTCTCAGGTTCTGCATGTCATAGCTGATGCAGGTAAAGCAGCTCCTGTCCAGAGACCAGCATCCAGCATGACTCTCAGTAACATCTCGGGCCTCTCGCCCGCCAACTGCTCTGTCCAAATCCTGGCCAGGCTCCAAGCCTGATTCATAGAAGCCTCTCCATGGTGACCATAGTCACGGCGAAGGTGTATAAACAATCGATGTGGCAAAACCCGAATGAAAGCTGTTGATAATTATCCATGAATAAGTAGCCATATCAGCTCTCAGGAGGTCATCCGTGATTCGGGCCGGGGCTGCTGTCCAAGCCTCTATTGTTCACTTCTGTAGATTTGCATTGACTCAGGTCCTGCTGTGTAGAGATGCGTAACCAACTACATCCGCTTCCAGTACAGTGACACCACTATACCTACGAATACAGGCAGAAGCTAAGTGCTGTTTGTAGGAGCGCTTGCAAGCACACAGATGTGTATGTGTGTGTCTGTGTGTGCCTGCCTGCGTGCGTGCGTGTGTGTGTGTGTGTGTGTGTCCGTCCCACATGTCCCCAACAATGTAATATAAACCTGGGTTTTTTAATGTTGTGGACCCATTTTTCAGGTCCCCACAAAGATCTGTGAATGCAATCAAAAAAGTAAAAATGCCAAAAGTCTCGTATTTAGTTTGGTTACTTATGGTTACGGTTAGGGCTGTGTAGGGGTTAAGGTCCTCATGTTGGGATTACAGTTTCCCCCATAGAAATGAATGGAGAGTCCCCACAAAGACAAACACAAACCTGTGTGTGTGTTTGTGCATGCGCTCTGTTTGCTGTGTGTGTGTGTGCGCTCTGTTTGCTCTGTGTGTGTGTGTGCTTGTGCTCTGTTTGCTGTGTATGTGTGTGTGTGTGTTTGCGTGCGCGCGCACACTGTATGTGCAGTGTGGCTGTGCTTCAGTGCTCTTCTTTGTCGCCTGATACTGCTCTTCAGACGTTGACGAGAAGGTAATCGCCTCTTCTGAGCAACGAAGCCTGAAGCTTTGGCATATCTCCAGTCCGTGCCCACAGCAGTCTGCCTCCGCCTAACCTCCCTATAAATAGCTCCACAGCCTCTCTCCTCCTACCCTGGGGGTCAAGTCTCCCCAGCGTCTTTGCCAGCTCTTTCAGATGTCCACGGGCAGCTCCTCTCTCTGAGTGACCTGCCTTCACAGGGATGGCTGGGTTCACTCATTAACTGCAACTTGGACTCCGCATCGGTCCTGTGCCTTATTGCTTCATGTGTAGTACTCTTCTGAAGCAAGCTGGTCACATGACTCTAAGCCCAGTTTTGTAAGGGAGATGCTGCATTTAGATACTAAGATAGAGTTTTGCTGTTAAGGGAAGATGCCTTAGAGCAGGCACACATTTCTTGAAGGTAGAGGAGTCTACTTTTGTGATGGATTTCTGGCAACAGGATTTTTCTTTACTTCAAAATCACGTAAGATAGGAAGGTTTTTTTCTTTCTGTTCTTCAAGATGCAGCACTATGGAGACTCTTTTGTAAAGTGTTTTATAATCCCTCCGGTGGTATGAACCTGCTATTTGTCATTAGTTTCATAAGTCTTCTCTCAATTTTCCCAAGTCATTACACCAAGCCAGAACCATATGCTGAAATTCACCAAAATGTTTTGCAACATTAAGGTGATTTATGTATAAACAGTACCAGAAGGCCTTTGGTGTAATTATAACTGTAAGGTTGATTAATAAGTATGATCATTTTATGAAAACCTGTCGGCTGTCGGTTTTCAGGCTCATGTCAATGCTGTCGTGTTGCATTTATGAACCTCAGTTCATAAATCCTACCCATTCCTTTTCAGTTCCGCACCCTCCTGTACCATTTGTGACGCGTTCTGTAAGATGTTCTTGTCCTTCCCATGCGGCTGCTAACCTGTCTGTTGTTCTGTGTTTCTCTCTGTCCTCTCTCTGTTTGCCCACGCTGTTTGATTTTCTTTCTGTGCCATACGGGAGCCTCTTCTAACTCCCGGTTCTTCATGGTCTTTGCCTTTGGTCACGCCCCTGCTCAGCGATTGGCTGACAGCTGTCTCGTGACCCTCCATCTCTCTTGTGCTTCAGTGTCTGGTTAGGTTGACTGCGATCACGCAAAGGCAGATCTTCGCCTCTGACAATAAGGTTTCTATTTCTTTTTTGATTGCGCTGCCATGCTTTTTGCACGGGAATCTTCTCCGGAACCAGTGGGTTGGCTTAAAAAAATACACGTTAAATTTGACTCTGTGGCATGATCTGTTAAATGTCTGCTCTACTTAAAGTCTCCTAGTGCCTTGGGCACAGCAGGGATGCAGAGTGGCGCAGTTGCTGCTTGAGCATGACTGAATGTTTACAGAACTGCGCAGGTGATTTTCAGATGAATAGCTCCTATAAAATGCATAAGGCCAGACTGCGATATTACAATGACTGTCACCCAATGCTTTGCCCTGCCACCCCCTTGTGCTTTGCAGTGAACCTTCTTCGGTTGAACCCTACCTGTACTGCTATATACTGTACTCCTGTTTAAGTGAAGTTTGCAGAAAACAAGCCCCCCCCCCCCCTTTACTACATACACTTGACACTCTTAAATAACTAAGAAATCGTCTCTCCTTTTTTGGAATCCCTATTACTGCTTCTGTTTGTCAGTGGGATTTAAAGATGTGCTACACACATCAATCAAGCGTTCCTGCAGACTTCACTAAGCTTAGAGTGCAGCCCTGAACGATTTCAGTCTGCAACAGGACTGTCCCTCCTTCTGGTCATGGCACCTGAGATGCAAATATAGCCACTGCCAGGCACTGTTCACAGATCGCAGTGCTACCGTTAACATAGCTGTATCAACCCGGCTTAACTCGACCTGGCCTTTTCTCTTTGTTCCCTCCAGGCTTTGGCAAGTATGAGCCTCAACACCCAGCCCATCCTCAACCTGGAGAAGTTCCACGAAAGCCAAGAGATCCCCCTACTCACCGCCCGGGAAAATGCCTGCACCCTCTCCACAGAGTTTAACCCTCTCATCTATGGCAATGATGTGGACTCTGTGGATGTTGCCACAAGGCAAGACCTTTGACTTCTTCTGTGATGAAATAAACTGCATTCAGAATTAGTTTTGGCTTGTGCAATGACATATGCAGGCAAATGAGAAAATCTGTATTGATGTCATTGTCAGTCTAAGGGAAACAATTACTACAGATTAATATATTGAATTATCCATCCATCCATCTTCCAACCCGCTTATCCTTCTGGGTCACGGGGGGTCCGGAGCCTATCCTGGAAGCTATGGGCACGAGTTGGGAACCAACCCAGGATGGGGGGGCCACACTCACACACCATTCACACCCATGGGGCAATTCCGTAACGCCAATTAGCCTCAGCATGTCTTTGGAGGGATAACTAGAGTACCTTAAACTCCACACACAGGAGTTTAAACCCAGGCCGAGACTCGAACCCGGGTCCCAGAGGTATGAGGCAACAGGGCTAACCACTGCAACACCATATTGAAATGTTTTCCTCAATAATTTTAATAACTGTAATATAAAATATTTAACTTACGCATCGGTTTAGTAAACCCCCTGGGTTAAATAATTTCAGTTGAACTGATTGAATTTCAATCAAAAGTATTGAAAACCAGTGATGTGGGTGGAGTTGCACCATATGCATCATTTGGGGTCATACAGGAACGTTACTGCGAATTTGGCTAGAACATGAGGAGGTAGGTGATGATGGAAGTTCCTGTTCCAAGTGGCCTCAATGGTACGTTTTTAATTTGGGTAGGTAATTTAGGAAACGGTCACCCTCTTGCACACACTTGCATGGTCCTGCCCTGGTCAATAATATTTGTGATTGGTTTTCGCCACAGTCAGCAAGAGGGGACTTAAAAGGTCAAAGGTCATCGGGGTCTGCACTAACAGCCTTAGCCATGTAGGCACCCCCATGCAGGAATGCGGAACATGGACTGCATCCCCAAATTAAATGATATCATCTTCTCCTCCAAACACAATCATATGTATTGATTATTAACAAACTTTTTTTGTCCCAATTATTTGTAAATCTCAACAACCTGAACAGAGTTCTGGTAGACTAATACACTACTTTGCAAATGATTAGGCCATAACATTTTCAGGAAAATAGTCATATTGTGATCTTTTTGTTTGTTTTTTCTTTTTTTTATGTCTCTTTTGATGAAGCCACCAATCCCAGAGATCGCTGTAATTTAGTTTGCCAGGTGATCTTAATTAAAGTGAAACTTAATTAGTGGTCGTTCCAGATTATTAGGCAGGTCACAGTTCTCATCATTTGAAGCTCATTTTGTCTTGCAAAAGACATGTAAACAATTTATATGTCATCAAAACTTAAAAGATCATTGAACTGTTAAAACATATGAGTGGAAATCAGATAAAGGATCATTACAGAAAGTTTCAGGTAATCTTATCAACAGGACAGCTGTAAAAAAAATAAAATAAAAATACACCTTTAAGCAGCAAGCACATTTTTGGTGTCCCTGAAATTCCAAAATGGTTCAGTGCAGAATCGGGAGGCTGGCAGTTGTGTGTGAGTCTACATTTTGGCCACGTCTCTCCAAGGCACTCAAAGGGAAACATATCCTTTGGGCTCAGGCATATATAAAAATTGATTTTCATTTGATGAATGCTGCTTTACACCAGATGGTCCGGATAGGTGGATTTCTGGATGGCTGGTAAATGGACCTACCATGCCTACCAGATTGAAGCGTCAATACGGAGGTGGTGGAGTCATGTTTTGGACAAGAATAATGGAAAGTGTACCGTAATAGCGAAACCTCACGTCAGTAACATAGGTGACGTTTCTAAAGGAACACCTCTTGTCCTGATAAGGAATTCCAAAACC